>JASGXE010016245.1:0-11462 GCA_030068105.1 Sinentomon sp. SZTP_YWyxl
CTGTGGTTTAAGCCTATGAAGCTGGCTGCCCCTGTAAGTCAAGCGTTAGAAAGCCTTTCTTAAATGTTTTGCGGAGTTTTGATTCCAATCTTTGCAGCTGTGGGCGGCCTGTTGTTCATTCCGAGGAGGGCGTTTAACTGCGCTCTTTGGAAGCTTCCCAGTCTGACATCAGTGGACAATGCATTTAATCACACTGAAATCAAGAAACGCAAAGCTGAAATCACTGAACACTGCTCGAAACATGTTCTCCTAAACTCCGAACTGCAGATCGTCATAGCCGCTATACTGTCTTCCAGCACCTATACTGGCATCCAGTCCTCGCTGTGGAATGTGGTCCGATGAGCCACCTGCAATAAAATGAGCGCGCGCACACCTACGTGTTTGGTTGTTTGTCCGCGGATAGCTTTACCTGTCTGCGCATGTAATACTATAGGCAAATATCCTGAAATCTGTTTTAGGCTATTTTAGGCTTAGGGGGTGTCGGATTTTATTGCAAATTACGCAGAATCTCCCTGACACCCGTCCGAACATCCCCAGAGCCTGAAATCGCTGAAGAAATCGCCCTGAAGCGCCTGAGGCAGCTTTTTGGAACAGGGATCTATACCTCCTTTGTACTTTTTTTAGGGGAGTTTGGAGGAAGGGCGAGTTCCAATCGCGAATCGTACGGGGCAGTAGAGTGGCGGCGGAAAAAGATTACACATAGGCCTACATGTGTTTTTCCCATCTAACTGTTGCCTCCGAAACTTTTTTTTGCTTTCTTTTTGCTCTTTTGCATTTGGTAGAAATTAAAGTGCCAAATCGCAACGGAGCTTTCTTGAGGTGTCAGATTTTGACATTAGTGATGAAAGAGGATCTTTTATTTCTACAGCATGGAGTTTTTGCTAAAATCTCAAGAATGGAAATTTTTCACATGTATGGGTAATCTTTTTCCGCCGCCAGCCTATACACATACCTTGGCCTACTTCTTATAAGCCCACAAGAAACCCCTTAATCAAAAGAGGAACGCGAAAGCAACATCGCTCTTTGACTCGGATTCTCATTCCATTAATGAAACGCTTCCGCATGACCGGAAGCGTAAAACTTCCGCCATTGCGGACAGAAGGCTCGCTCTTTCACCCGTTCCAATATGGGCGCCAACACGCTCCAAGATGGGCGCTAACTCGTTACAATATGGCGCCCCCATATTTGCAGCGTCCCTTTAGCGTCACTTGTACTTTTTGGCTCGGGATATCACCTAATAAACTTAAGACAGTTCCCTAATGAAAGTTTACCCTGCCGCATGCTTAGCGGAACGCGACGTTTTATGGTTTATATTACAGCCGCGGCTGGAATACAAAAGTTTGCTGAAATTTGTGGCGAAAGACATGCCAAGGAAACAAAATAGCCAATGTTTTAGTTCGGGGAAACGTCCGCGTAGTTGTCCTCCCACAGCAGATCAAATCAGATTAGGCAAAATCAGCCGTATCTCGCATTGGCACTCATCACTCAGCCTTCGTTGCAATTGTTGCCCATAAGATGAATGCATCATTCGCAACAAGGGAAGAGGAGCAGAGTTGTGCATAGAAATAAAATTTTCGCAACACAAATTTCTCCGCGAAATTGACTATTGAATTGAAGCCGATTTTGAGCAACAACGAGCAACAAAATGGAAATAAAAAATCGTTGCATCCATTGTTGCTCCATTCAGCTTCAACTCAATAGTCCGTTCAGTGGATACATTCGGGTGATGAAATTTCATTTCTATGCACAGCGTTACTACATTTCAATTGTTGCGAAGGCATCAGCAACGATGGTTAAATTCTTTATATCGCATTGCCACAATAATTTCTGCGTTTTGTAAACCTAAATTTGTGACAGATCAACTTTTCATCGAAGTTTTTTGAAACTAACCTTTAATCATATGAACTTCATAATTAAAATGTGAGTGGCCACACTTCTCTTGAATCACCAGTGACGTCTGGGGTACCTCAGGGAAGTGTCCTGGGGCCTCAGCTTTTTCTGATATACATTAATGACATTGCGGAAAAAATCAGTTCTAGCATTCGCTTGTTTGCTGATGATGTCATTATCTACAGGACAGTCTCCAATCCAAATGATTCGCGCCTATTGCAATCAGACCTCAACCAGGTATCCGTCTGGTGTGACGCCTGGGGTATGCGCGTTAACCCTACGAAAACGAAAGCCATGGTTTTTTCCAAGCGAAGGACTGCTCAGTGCAGTGGGGCAAGTACACTATCGCGGACCACCCTATTCAAAATGTCAAATTCTTTAAATACTTGGGGTTACAATTTCAAATGACCTATCATGGAAAGAACACATCAACTCCTTGACAGCTAAGGCTAATAAAACTTTGGCATTCGTTTTCAGGAATCTTCGTTATTCTTCTGTAGAAGCGAAACTGAAGGCTTATTCAGCGCTAGTTTTGCCAGTGTTGGAGTATGCCAGCGCTGTTTGGGATCCATCCACTCAGGATCTAATTTCCAAAGTTGAGATGATACAACGGAGGGCTGCCCGTCAAATTACTGGTCGTTTTTCCAGAGACATAAGTGTCACTAGCTTGTTAAAAGATTTAGGACTCCCATCCTTGGCAAATAGAAGGAAATCCCGCAGGCTCCAATTGTTTAGTGAAATGGTTACAAACTCCCTAAATTTTAGTTTACCCACGTGCTATGAACTCAAACCTATACAGCGTAGAACAGACAATGGTCTAACTTTTACTGCTCCCTTCTTTAAGACCAACTTAGCTTTTAATTCTTATTTCCCTCGAACGATAAGGGATTGGAATAACCTCCCTGGCACAGCAAATATAATATCCCGCTCACGTGCTCTCCGTGGCGTCACACCAAAAACCTCGCCATTGATTTCTTGAATTTTGTCTCCTTTTCTGTGTGGCTTGGTATGATTGCTATTGAGTCGTTTTCTTGTCGCACAATGCCTTTGATTTCTCGATTTCTTTTTTTCTCTTGTGTGCTCTCTTTGACTAGGATTGCTTTGTAAATCGTCTTCCTGCCACCCAAAACCTTGGTGGCAGTCTTTGTGATTAATAATAATAATAATAATAATAATAATGCAGACGGCAGAAATTAAAGCGCCAGATTTCAACTCAGTGGTTTTTCGCTGTCAGATATTGACATGCATAAGAGGATCTTTAATTTCTGCAAGCGTGAAATTTTTTCCAAAATCTGAACGGTCGCAATTTTTTACATGTATGAGTACATTAATTCCGCCGCCACGACAATGCCTCGGCACAGTGACATCGTCTGGTACCGCAGGTGCTTAAAGCTCCGGATTTTTATTAATGACATACACACTTGTTGCGGCGGAGAGATCATGATGGGGGTAGCGCTAACTCCGAGCTGCGAGGTAAATTTTTGCCATCTGCTCCAATGGAAAAAAATTACCTCGCAGCTCGGAGTTAGCGTTACCCCCGTCATGATCTCTCCGCTGCTAGTGTTGGAATCATAAATTTAAAAATTATCATAAAACGTTTTTGTTCTTCGTTTTTATAGGCCACCAACTGCATGGTGAACGCATTGACATGGCCGTGTCAATTGATCTGCTCGGATATGTGCTGCGGTCGCCTCGACGAGATGACCTCAAATCTCGTGGACGGCAAGGAGTTGTGGCTGAGGAACCCCCACCATGACCTCAAGAAGTATGTTGAAGGCGCGATCGATGACATGGTTGAAAACAGCGCTGTCCTCTTCAGCAAGAATGGGAAAGGGAGAATGAAGATGGAATCGTCGTTCGATGTGCCGTCTGGCGTACGCGGACAGCTCTGGTTTTTCCAGCGAAGTGCTCTGGGCCGAAGATTGGGAAAGCTGCAGAAACTGATTCGAGCAGATGTCGGCGAGCTTGCAAAGGTTGCAAATCAAGATATCAGATCAATGGAGCCCCGTGCACTAGAACAGCACAAGAATAGAATCAGGGGTCTGCAGACGAATCTCGACTCCTTGCTCGTCAGAGCGTAAGTAATAAATTCTTGAAAAAAGTAGACTTTCTTTGACTAACATTACGAGTAACAACAGCATTCACTCTTGCCATGACTCGAGGAAACCAGTAAACCACCCTCTTGACCCCATTCTCTGACCTGGCCACCCGAACTTGCACGAAGCAGTAGGTAAGTCAAGGCACACTCGTCGTATTTTTGGAAACACATTAAACCTCCTTGGTTTTCAAAAACCCCTGGCTCCCAAAAAAGAACGTTTCGGACCCTCTTCAGGTGGGGGATAAGAGGATATCGGCCCGAATTAAGAAAATTTATGTCGCAGCACTTTGTGAATTCTGAAAGCAGTTGAGAACCTCTCTGAACCCAATTGTGCACAGCAAGAATGATTTGGAGCAGCTTTTGGAGGTCTATTAGGTATAGTACTCGGAAACTTGGCAAAAGAGATGCATCCTTAACCGGGAATTGGTTGCTTCTGCGGGGTAAGTTGCGGAGATTTCCAGTCCAGTCGATACTGCGGAATTTTCAAAACAATATGATCT
Organism: Sinentomon sp. SZTP_YWyxl; assembly: GCA_030068105.1. Taxonomy (NCBI): domain Eukaryota; kingdom Metazoa; phylum Arthropoda; class Protura; order Sinentomata; family Sinentomidae; genus Sinentomon; species Sinentomon sp. SZTP_YWyxl. The sequence goes on from JASGXE010016245.1 coordinate 4,489, forward strand.
TCGACAAAGGTATCGCAGTGCTGCCACACAACACTCCACTCCCAGAAGGCTCGTGTTTCAGTAATCAGTAATCAATAAAAAATACAAATCTGAAATGTTCAAGTCAATTTAAGCAACCCTATTTCAGTGCAGTTGTTTGACTCAGACTTGACTAAAAGTTGAAACGGGGTTTCCGGGACTTATTTACGAGCATCCCATATTAATAAAACTTATTGCCGCATTCTGCTGTTATCCAGATCAGCCCATCTGTGCCAAATAATCTAGGTGCCCGATTCTTCCCTGCCTTCAGTTTTCTTTAAACTTCAATTGTTAAAATTATTTTGTTTTTTTTTCAGGGGAGTTCCTGAGACGACTTATCAGGACGCTATGAAGAGAAGTTTGGGCAAGCACGTTTCTAACCTCATCTAGGGTTCTGGGCGCCGCCGAACTGGAATGACTGAAGCCGGATGCTTTCAGATGGTACGGAATCTATATAGATGAATGGACACCTTCTTCAGATTGGAAAAAACACTTTTTCAATGTCTCCTACTTTCCTAATTGATTTCTTGTTAACATCATTAAATCCTTCTTTCTTTTCCTGTCAATAGTTCTTTCTTTTCGCTTTCTGTCTTTCCGCGAAAGCATAGGGTGCTGTGAAAGCGGTTGGCCCACGCAAGCGCTGCCGTTACTAGCGACAGACATGGCTGACCTGTCCTGATAAGTCTGGAGCACAAAGCCAAATAACACCTTGGACATATCTTGCAAAGCACCACCAAGGAAATCGTGATGAAAGGGATTGAAAATCGCCGTCACCAAGATCAAGAACGAAGCAATCGCTCCAAGAAATCCGAGTGAAAGCAAGCACCCGCATCTAACGACCCGTGTTTACGGCAGGTCACCAGGGGGCCTGTTTGCTATGATCATGACTGGACTTGGTTGCGAAGTAGCTGTGTTGGCTCTAATGGCTATCTGCCAATTTGGTCAATTTTGATGAAGATATACCCTGACTTTTCTTTCGATTTCCTGTTATACGTCGTTTCTTGAGCATGGTAAGACTTGCAATGTTCGCTTTTGTTTGATGATGGGAAAAAACTCAGAAATACAGTGTTTCCCAAAAGTCACTTGACAACCCCAGAAAAGTGCATTGTAGTTTTGAATCAACTCTGAAAGCTTGGAGTGGAGTTTGTTCCAATTCGAATGGATAACACCTGCAGCAGGCAGCCTGCCCAATCTGAACCTGAAATCTGTAGAAATAGCCCCAGAAGAGAAGATAGAAACTATAGCAAATAGCTGGGTTGTCAAGTAACTTTTGGGAAACCCTGTATAAGCATTGCAATGCAAAACAATGAAATGCAATGCAATCAATGCAATGCAGTGCATGCTCAACGTGTTAAAAGTTATTGCTTTGTGAAGGCCGTCTCCAACGTCTTCCTCTTCAGGAGAGCTCGCAAGAACGCGATTATGCGAACGCGACAATTGGTTGCCGTTATCTGCGCACGGAAGGAAACATGTCATGCATGATGAGGACTACTGACTCGAAGTGGTTATCCAACACCTCTCCCACCCCCCGACAATCGCTGAACTCAACAAGGTCCGTTCTCTTGGAGTGACAGGACATTCGAGCCGTTTTCCCTTTGGCTAACTCCCAGCTTAATTCTGACTTTGCGCACCATGAGTCGTGCTCGCAAATCCTGACTCAAAAGCGCACCCAATTATTGACCCATTGGGGTGCACTTTAAATCCTGACCTCGTCATAAAAAGACGCAGAGAATTCGATCGCAATTCTGTGCTTTCGCGTGTGTGGGATTTGTACTTTTCGACCTGACAAAAAATAGACTGATTTTTCAAAAAAAAAATGAAAAAATTGACTGAAATAAAAATGGTTCCTTCGGTGGAAGGAAATCTTCATGCATGGTCGTTTAGTGCTCGTATGAAATCTCTCTTTATTGCGAATGTGTGCACTGACTTTTCTTTCGCGTGGCTTATGCTTTGTCGCAAAACAACGTGGCAAATTGCCTGAATTTGCAGCCTAACGAATCGAAAAGAAAGGCTGTTTTCAAGCGAAAGCTCCTGCCGGTGTGATTAACACTTTTCAAAGGAACTTTTGAAGGCTCTCGCCAGGCCAACGAGACACCAATTACTCATTCACTCCGAAGAAACTGCTGTGGACGCTTGTTTTTGTGATCCGAAAACTCCGAAGTTCTCATCTCGGTTCAATATCCACTGTTCTTTGACCGACTGAACCTTGCAATCTTCAGCCATGGTAAAGACTAATATTTTACTTACGTCGTTTTTCAGTCACGGATTTTAAATTTTCTGCCTTGTTTTATCCAGAAGATAGTTTTTTCATGTTGGATTTCTAAAGATGGTTGTTCGATTCAGGGCGGCACTCATCCCATAGGGGGCAGAGGGGCCACATAGGCATACCGTGCGAATTGTGATTGTACAAGCCGCAGATATGGTTACTTTCATAGTGCAATTAAAAATGTCAATTTGACATGCCCGATTAGATTTTTTACATGAGTGAACAGATGTCAACTAAAGGGGGTCGCTTTAGCAGGCAAGTTTAACAAGCGAGTTTTATCGTGCAAAAGGTGTTGAATGGCGGTGGCTTTAACAGTTTTTGGTCTACGTTGAAAATGGCTCCGGCTGACATCCCGAAAAGTATTTAAGAGTTTTATTCCTGAGCTCACCGATATCTAAATGAAATGTCAGAACAAAATGTTTCCTGCAATTCCTGATTTGGCACGGTTTGGAGAAACCATTTTGTCAAGGAACTCTGGTCCATTAGGGACTCAGTTACCAAACCCTCCTGTCAGGACCTCCGTGTCACCCCAATTCGTCGTGAAAAACCCGATTCGTCTAAAATAAATTTTAGACGTATTGCGCCGGGCAGAGTCATTTTTTGAATTGCGCTGGGCAAGATTTTTTGAAATTTGCAATTGAGCGGACTTGCTCCATAAGTTGTTGCCTAGTTTTACAGGAATTGAACCAGACGTTATAGGTTAGGTAGGTTAGGTTAGGTTAAGTTAGGTTAGGTTAGGCTAGGTTATCGGTTGAGATATGGGTTAGTTCAGTTTAGCGAAGCAAAGCTTAGTTCCCCTTCTCTGGTTTATTGGAATCGGGGCAGATGGATGACACAGGAAAAAGGCAATTTTAGATGAATTGGGTTTTAGACGAATTGGGTTTTCGACGAATTGGGTTTTAGACGAATTGGGGATGAACCCAGGACCTCGGTCCCTTACAAAACCCCTGAAGCTGCTTCCGTCCATGAGACTATGCTGTGGTAGCCTTCGGCCACAAATGAGCGCCCTTGGTGCCAAAGATGGGCCTCGGAAATAAAATCCTTCGTATGGCCCTAGGTCCATTCCTTCATCTTTCCAAGCTTGGGTGTGTGAAAAATGGAATCATGAATTCGAAAAGTCTACATTTTGATTTGTGTTTTTCCTGTGTTTTAAAGACGGGCACCATGAAAATCAGGAACTCAAAATGTACCCACCAACTGTAAAGTTTTGTTTTTCCCTTTTTTAAGGGATTCATGATTTCAAAAAGTATCAGTTCTGATTGTTTGTTTTCCATTTTTAAGGGATTCATGATTTCAAAAAGTATCAGTTCTGATTGTTTGTTTCCCTTTTTTAAGGGATTCATGATTTCAAAAAGTATCAGTTCTGATTGTTTGTTTTCCTTTTTTAAGGGTTCATGATTTCAAAAAGTATCAGTTCTGATTGTTTGTTTTCCCTTTTTTAAGGGATTCATGATTTCAAAAAGTATCAGTTCTGATTGTTTGTTTTTCCTTTTTTAAGGGATTCATGATTTCAAAAAGTATCAGTTCTGATTGTTTGTTTTCCCTTTTTTAAGGGATTCATGATTTCAAAAAGTATCAGTTCTGATTGGTTGTTTTCCCATTTTAAGGGATTCATGATTTCAAAAAGTATCAGTTCTGACTGTTTGTTTTTCCTTTTTTAAGGAATTCATGATTTCAAAAAGTGTCAGTTCTGATTGTTTATTTTCCATTTTTAAGGGATTCATGATTTCATAAAGTATCAGTTCTGATTGTTTGTTTTCCCTTTTTAAGGGATTCATGATTTCAAAAAGTATCAGTTCTGATGGTTTGTTTTCCTTTTTTAAGGAATTCATGATTTCAAAAAGGGATTCATGATTCAAAAAGTATCAGTTGTGATTGTTTGTTTTTCCTTTTAGACGGACACGACGAGAATCATGAATTATTGAAAATAATCGGTTGCAGTTTGGAATACCGGCCGACATTGCAACAATGCTGGTCTGAACGAGTCTTCACACACGCTCAAGTCGCCTAAATAGGATATCAAGATTTGGTTGGGTTAGGTTAGGTTTGGGTAGGCTAGGTTAGATTTGGAGGTCTGGTTTGGTTAGACTAGGTTTGGTTAGACGTGGGCAGGTTTGGAGGTTAGGTTTGGTTACGTTCGTTAATTTTTGGTTAGGTTTGGTTAGGAGGTTAGATTTGGCCGGGTTGCCAGTTTACAAACCCTGCCGCGTCTTTAGATGTCAGGCCGGGGCCCCCACAATAGGTAAGAAAAAAATTACTTTTCTTTCTTGCGAAAACAGGGCCCCAATCCAGAATTCTTGCACCAAACGCTCTCTGCCATCTAAAGTCGCGGCAGGGTTTGTAAAACCGCGGCCGGGTTAGGTTTGGGTTGGGTTAGTTTTAGTTTATCACAGAGCAAACGAGTTCCAACTCGTCCAGTCCAATGTCGGCAGGTATTCCGAACTACTCCCAAATCAAATTTGGTTTTCGTTTCTTTCTCTTTTACACGCAAGGCCGCTGACTGTTTCGCAAACGCACTGACATGGCCGTGTCAACTGATCTGCTCGGATATGTGCTGTGGCCGACTCGACGAACTACCTGCACATTTCATCGACAGCAAGGAGACGTGGTTGAGAAACCCCCGCCTGGATTTCAAGAATTTCCTTGACGGCACGATCGATCACTTGGTTGCCAACAGCGCTGAACTTTTGAACAAGGACGGGAAGGGAAAAATGACGATGGAAACATTCGATCTGCCGTCTGGCGTACGCGGACAGCTCTGGTATTTCCATCGACGTATTCTGGACCGAAGGTTGAGAAAACTGCAGAAATTTATTTATGAAGATGTCGGAGAGCTGGCTACTCTTCTGAACCGAGATACGGGATCAATGTTACCCCGTCCACTGGAGTTGCACTACAATAAAATCAGAGAACTGAAGACCAAGCTGAATTCCGTTTTAGTCAGAGCGTGAGTGCCACAAAAGAATCCTTTATACATGTCCACCAAAAGTCCTCGAGCATAGGTTTTTAAAGGACTACTTAACACATGGGCCATCTAATTTCTACAGGGCTTGATGTAAGTTCACGCCTCACACGAGTGTCATGATGTTTTGCAGCGCAACTTGCCATTGATTCCAAATGGCGCATGAGTTTATTATGAGCTCCTAATGTTCGAGGACTTTTGGCGAGATTGTATTTTGCGCCCTCCCCCCGCCAGGCATCGATGACATTCGGTGGAAAAGCACAAATCCACAAAATAGATTTAAAGAAATTGGACTTTCTTTGGCAAACATTAGCAACCGAACTCATGCACTCGGGCCTTTTTACTCAAGTGAACCGTCCTCTGCACGCTTTTCTCTGATCCGACCACTCGAACTCTGTTTGAAGTCGGACCTGCTCATTTGGTCCAGAGTTCGTTTGGTCCAATGATCGATTCGGCCAATCCATAAAATTTTCGATGTGATTTGCGTCCATGTCGGAGACGCTTTCGGAAATTCGGTTAGGTTAGGTTAGGTAAGGTTAGGTTAGGTTATGTTGGGTTTGGTTGGATTCTTTCTGGGACGTCCATGTCAGAAATCTGAACGCATTGGACCATATGATCATTGGACCAAACGAACATTGGACCAAACGTACATTGGACCAGACGACCCGGACCCGTTTGAAGTAGTGAAGATTATTGAAGAAGGCGTACTCGCATATCTGACCACTCGTTGACCTCTGTATCCTCCTCGTGAAAACCCGATCTTCTAATCGAACCAAAAACCATTCGAAAATAAAGGTATCAGAGCTACCACGCAACAATGCTTTTTGGGACGCTTTTTTGGGACGCACCATCACTCAGTGGAACTCACTTCCCAGGGATGTGTTTGCAAACCCGCTAAACTTGGCCACTTTTCAATCTCGATTGGAATCTTTGCAAGAGTCATAGAATTTCCGTTCTCCTTGTTATTCGTGCCCTTTTACATTTTTTTTAAACTTTTGCCTGAAATTGCATTGCCTGTAACTGTTATCGTCGTGTTTTTGATAGGAGGTAACTCCGAAAAATATAATTGAAATTGAAAAAAATTGAAATGCACTCCCAAAAGGCTCGTGTTTCAGTAATCTCTGTCTACCAGGGGAAAGGAGCGAATCAAAATCTTGAAATGTTCAAATCAATTTGAGAAACCCGATTTCAATGCAGTTCTTGTTTCAGACTTGACGAAAAGTTTTCCGGAACCTGAAACGGGTTTTCCGGGACGTTACGAGCACCCTATATATGCATATAAAACTTACAGCTTGGCCAACATGCACCAAAGAATCTACCCGATTCTTCCCTACCTTGATTTTTCCTTAAACTTCAATTGTTAAAATTCTTTTGATTTTATTTCAGGGGGATTCCTGAGGAGATTTATCAGGACACAATGAAGAAAAGTTTAGGCAAGTACGCTCCCAAGCTCACCTAGGGTTGCAGCCGCCGATCAGGGATGATTGAAGCCGGATGCTTTCAGATGGTACGGCATCTATTGAAGGAATAGCCACCTTCTCTAGGAAGGAATACTTTTTCAAAATCTAATCCTTTCCTAATTCATAATTGATTTCTTGTTGGAACATCATTAAATCACTTCCTTTTCCTCTCAATAGTTCTCTGTTTCTGCTTCCTTTCGTTTCGCGAAAGCAGATTGTCAATTGCAGGGAATTGTGAAAACGGACAATGAAATTACCGAGTGCTGTA
>JASGXE010016246.1:0-20363 GCA_030068105.1 Sinentomon sp. SZTP_YWyxl
CCTCGTGATGAATGCCATTCCCGTTCCCATTTCAGCAATCAGATGTATCAACCGAACACAATCGAAAATCATTCATGATTAGGTACATGGATGATGCAGAAAATGATGCATAAACAGCACACCTTGCACAAAACACATGATAATTCGTGTTCGTTATCCGAACAAAGCAATGTTTAAAGGCCAATGAAACAGCCATAGACATTTCCTAAATGAAAGGGAATATGCATTCACCACGTGGTAGTGGTGATGCAACAAAAAGAAGAAAAAGAAATAGGAACATATTAGACAGGCTTGCCATTTTTATTGTTTACCTACAAACTTTTGCTTTTACCTTGAAATTCACAAAAATAGAGCCCTACCCAAACTCCTATTCATCTTCCATTTCCTTTTTAAAGGCAAATGAAAACCATAGAATGCAAATCACCGAGGCAATGTGACAGCAAAGCTGGTGGAGTTATGCCTCGGTGAATTTCAAACGGAGTCAAGAAAAATGCCTAAAATTCTCCTCAGCCTGCCTGCCTTGCGCCTTTTAATGCCTTCATCAAACTGGAACACAGTCCTTGATCACCACATGCCTTGTTCGTTTCTGGCTACATGGACTACCTAAGTTGCTTTTGCCAGCTGTTATTCATTGTTTTTCTCTTGTTATTCATTGTTTTTCTCTTTTTGATGCCTAACCAATTATCTCTCGAGTGCTATCTGTGGAAAGGGTCCTACTTCCTTACTCAGTTCAAAAATTGCCTGTCAATTCTTTATTTTCTTTCATTCTTGAAATTATGACAAAGTAAAAAAAAACTTTAGCCATTGAATCTGCTGTGCATTACTTTGAGGCAAAATACCTACCTTTTCTTGGCAAGAATAATGTCAATGTCCAATTGTTTGGAGAGGTCACTAAGCCGGTGTATAAGATTCAAATTGAAAGGGTTCCCACTCAGCTTGAGAGCGTAAATTATCCCTCGATACAATTTTCGAGGCTAAATTTTGGTTAACCCAGGGGACTGACATCAAATCAGTCCACTTTTTCCCGCGAAATTATGGGCGAGAACAGGAAGTGAGGACAGAAGAGATTTGAGCATGGAATGCCTCATGTGCAGCCTCACAACAACTACCTACCTAATTTCTTTCAGCTCATTCCAGTTCAGGTTCGCCAGCATGCGTCGGAACTTCATCCTGTCGAGAGAGACAGACTTTTTTGTTTCACAGATGGTACTGGTGCATTGGGTGCAAGATAATTACATGTCGACAAAAACCAGTATAATGATCCGATATCGAAAAATTGAATAACACCTGCTACCTACACGTTTCTCAAGAATATTTTTAAAAATCAAGTGTAATGTAGTTAGAGACATGCCAGCTAACCGCGTTGGGAATTTAATGGTTTGGTAAAACAAATTAACATGCATCATGCATGGAAGCCAGAAATTGGTTAAAACGTTGGTCCACACTTGTTTCCATCTAGATTAAATCCCCCAAGAATAATGCATGTGTAGATGGGGGAATCGGAGAAAGAAGACCCTGAATACTGCATATAAAATCCTTTGATGGGCATCCAGGGGCTCCATAAATAACAAAAACAAAGAGATTGAGGGACCTGCAAAGAACTTTATCAAAAACGATCGAAACCCCAATAACTTCCAGGAAATCTGGAAGACAAAAAGTTGCAGATGGGATAACTGGAAAAAACAAACCTGGGATAACTGGAAAAAACAAACCTATCATGCAAGTAAAGTGCAACACCACCTCCCTTTTTCCCGGTTCTATTGTTCAAACTCAGGGAATAATTGGGGAATTTAAATAGTGCTTCCTCACCAGAGGACAACCAGGTTTCTGTAATGCCAATAATTTCAAAAGGACTAGGCCTATCCATTTTCAACATGGCAAGAAAAATTTCTAATTTATCGAAGTGTTTGCACAGACTTCTTGAATTGCAACAACACGCTGTGAGTGAGCCCAACGGTATGTATTATAAAACATCGACTGTCATAGAATCATTCAATTATGCAGACAACAGGTTACGTGTGTTTCCGTTTTTGCAAATTCTGTGTAATTTATTTTCCGGCAGGATTTATTTTCCCTGCCACCAAAGCCTGACAATTAGCCAGGAACCTCAAAGAATTTAAGTAACAATATTTCACGAAACAATGTTTACCATTTTTCAGTGTTCTCAAAGAAACAGTTTCAGGTTTTAGGAAACCAATGAATTCGCATTGTTTTTCCACAAAACTTCCATATCCTTTGCTTTCCAGAAAGAACATTTTTCTCCACCGCTGACCTTTTGTGAAAAATGCAGTGGCAATGCTCATCCCTGATCAAGGGGAAACATTTCTAAATCAGTGGTGTTGTCCCTTTTCAAGGGGAGGCACACAGAAACGAATGTTTTTTTTTTTAATTTTTAATTTTCTGCGTGGGCTCAAGATTTGAAATCAATATTTTTTTGCCCATTTTTTTTTTTTTTTTTTTAATTTTCCAAGTTTGGCAGACACAACACCAAGAAAAGTCAACATACGAGTACATCATCACAGCATTCCTTTTGCTGCAACTTTATTTGGTCCCGAAAGGGCACCTTTGGTGACGATTTTTGAACAATTATTTTTGCTGGTGGCAATTGGCAACAATGGAAAAATGAAAAAGAATCAGGTATTTTGTAATGCAGTGTGGTCTTGCTGCAGTAGGTACACAACCAGATTTGGCCTAGGCTACATGGGTTGCCTACTGAGTGTGAGAATTACCATCTTGGCCAACACAGGCCTGCATTCTTTTTTTACAATTTTTTTAATTGCTTTTACCTATTCTTCTCATTTATTTTGATAACTTTTTCCCATCAGGATCTACTTTTGTAAACAATAACAAACCCAGGTATCCTACTGGTCCTACATGCTGCTTAGACTTTCTCGACATGGGGGCTGTAGGCCGCTCAGGTCAATCAACTACATCTAATGTACAAAAATTACCCAGTCATTTCTTTTTTCTACTTTAACTATGCCGCAGATGTTTTGGTTGCAATTGTTTGGTCTCAGGTTATTGTACATTTCATCGTTATTACACATCCAGTTAAAGCCCCTGGATGCATGCCTCTGCTTAAAGGCAATATCAGCATTTTCTCTGGTTATGTTTCAGGTTATTCATGCCTAATTGCTTGTCTGATCATCATGCTCTCATTATTGGAGCATGAGTTCCAGTTCCCTGACAATCACGGCCTGGTGAGCCGAGAATGTGAAATAGGTAGGTACCTACATGCAGGATACTTTTTTCTAGGATAGGCACCTACCTACTTGAAACGGCGAACAAATTGTGGAACTCGTAAGCTACCAATGGAGCACTGTTAAGCAGAACCATGGTCCAATTTTTGGCTACATTTGGGAATTGTCTGAGCCTTAAAAACCACTTCAGAATGGGCAGATCTTTGCACCACACTTTTTTAGATCGTCTGTCCTAAACGGATTGTCACTTGCAACAATGTGCAAAGGTGAACATGGATATTTCTCATTGTTGCAACTGCAAATCTGTTTTCTACAGGCAAGCTAAAAAGGTTTATGCAAAAAATCGTCCCAATCTGATGGTGGCTTTAGGTACAGGTTGCTGGTGCTGCAGGTGATGATGGAAGGTGCAGACCTTTATCTCTCTGTTTGTACCAACCACCTACTTATGAGGGCCATCCCAAAAGTCTTAAGTATTCCTCCTCATTTTCCATAAATGCAAATAAACTGAAATGAATTCGCTTGGTCATGAAAGGCCCACTCATTCACTTCTCAAAGGAGTTGCTACTGTGGTCGAGACATGCCTGCCAGCGGTGGGGCAGCGGCATAACATAACTGTCACCAGCCTTGGCCAGGGCCTTTTGGGATGCTGTCACAGCATCATTGATTCCATATTCTGACTTGAATCGGCATCCCCGCATAGGCTCTTTCATCTTGGCGAACAGGAAGAAGTCCAGCGATGACAAATTATGAGAATTGGAAGAATTCAACAAGGTGTCCCACTCCCACAGGTCCAGAAGCTGAACGATCGCTTTCGTCTTGCGAACCGGTGCATTCTCGTGCAGACGGATGATTCCCTCTTCAAGGAGCCCTGGTCTCTTCTTCCTGAAAGCAGGTCGGAGTTTCTCCTGCAGGACCATCTTGCAGGATTCGCCATTCACAGTGGTGCCCAATGGAACAGGGTAATCCACCAAAATTCACTGCCAGTCGAAGAAAGTGATGTGCATGACCTTCTGCTTTCTGACTGATTTGCATGGTTTCAAGTCCCAAATTTTTCAAGCCCCTCTCTGCCACCCTCAAATTCTCCTTTCCAACTTCCAACTGTGCCATATAATGGTGAACATTGGCCTAAAGTCTCCTGCAAAGTTCGGTGAATTTCGGCCAGAGAATGGTTCGGCAGTGTGAAAAATTTGATCACTGCCCAAATCACTTTTTTGATGAAATTTCAACAACTTCTGGCCACGGCTGTTGACATAACTGCACAAAATAGAGCGCTCTGTCTACAAAAGTAGTCCAAACCTCATATAAATTGGCAGTATGTATCCCAAGGGATAGTTCTATAGAGCATCCAAAAATCATTCACATTGGTTGACGCGTTCTCACGGTATGCGGCAATACTTAAAACTTTTGGGATGGCCTACGTAAATTTGGTTTGATCATATTTTCTTCATATGCTGACCTCTAACACTCGAAGAAACATCACATCGTTCTGTTATTTCAGGCGAGATTGCCATTCGTGTTTTTCGAGCATGCTCAGAATTGGGAATTCGGAGTGTTGCCATATATTCGGAGCAGGATCGGAATCATATGCACAGGCAGAAGGCTGACGAGGCATATTTGATTGGTCGTGGACTGGAACCTGTGGCAGCATACTTGAACATTCCTGAAATCATAAAAATTGCCAAAGTTGGTTTTTTTGCAAATGTAGCCATGAGATTTATTTTGAAGCAAGATGATTTTTTAAGTCTCAAGTTTCATTCAAAATGTGCCATTTCTGAACCCTCCTCAGATTTTCTCCAACTTAAATGCTTTTCTGAGATACCTACTTATCCAGAGCCAATATTCCAAACTCAGCCATGTTGTTTTTTTTTTCACATTTTGCGATGCAAACTTTTTTGTTTTTCTGGTAGGTATTTCTCTTTTTTCAAAAAGTGACAGCTTTTAAAATGTGGCTTCTCCAAAAACTTTTCATTCAAAATGCTCAAATTTGGTGTGTTTCATTTTTCTAACCACTGTCGGCCACCCTCATTGGCCTCATTTATGTTTTCCTGCAAGGAAACCCGTGTACATTTTTTCAATCTCCATTGTGTTTGGGATGAAAAGGATATTGAGCACAAAAGAAAATGACAAGTGGAAAGAAAGCGACCACTTGAGGCAAAAATGTACGAGTACCTATCTTGGCCTTTTCTTATCCTTTCCTGCGATCCTGATTACCCTTCATTCGTCATTTCCGAGAATGCCAGGTTTGCAAAAAGTTGTTTCGGGCCTTCCGAGCAAAAAAATTCAAGCCTGATCCCAGCGTATCCGGAAGAGCTTTTTTGCTCTTCAGACATTTTTGATGGACGAAAGAGCTTTTCATCATGTTCGCACGATATTTGTCCTGGTCGGCCCTGGAACATTGTTGAATTCTTTTTGCAACCCTGCGAGAACCCATTTAATTGCCATTGCAAGAATTGAATTCCTTGTGAAATTCAACCCCAAGTCATGTGAAATTGTGTCACACATCTGTGAAATTGTTAGACAAATTATTGGTGCCCACTGACATTGCATAAAACCATTTTATTCGGACGTATGATAGGTGCCTACCTTGAAAACACATGCCTAAAATGGCAATTGTTAGAGTAGCGAGCTAAAACCTTCAAGAATCAAACTCAAAAACCAATTTATCACCAAACGTTTATGCAGGTCTTTCGTCTGAATTACCTGTACTGTGTCTTTGGTCATATTGGATGTTGAAAAAGATTTGCTCATCTTCAAGAATTGACTTTCACTTCAGCTTAAGGTGTCCACTTTATTTCTACTCTTGCCAAGGCTAAAAATGATCTTTCTCCTTTTGTTTTTAAAGGAAAATAACGTGGATGCCATACATCCTGGATATGGATTTTTGTCTGAAAGGTCAGATTTTGCCCAGAGTTGTGTTGATGCTGGCATCACATTCATTGGACCTAGGCCGGAAACTGTTGCAAGAATGGGTGATAAGGTTGCAGCCCGGCAGGCAGCAATTGATTCAGGTTGGAGACACTGGAAGCTCTTTGTCTCTTTTTCTTTCTTGGTATAAGACGTGCCTGAGGTGGTACCTGTCATTTTGAAAAATATGCGCAATGTGAACTGGTCTCAAGTTTGGTACCTGGGTGGCCTGCTTCAGATTTCCTGCTTTGATGTGGACGTTATGCCTATCATAACTATCTTTTTAGTGCCTACCCTACTTAGATTGGTCGGTCAGTATTTTTTAATTGTAGGTGGACCGTTTTGGTACTTGCACATCGTGGGTACCTACATGGTACCATTGTGGGTGCATGGCACTTGGTGTCCTTATGTGTCCATAGGCCCCTCTAGGTGTGTGTGTGGCACTGCTGCTGTTTGTGGGTACCTGGCAGAGATAGGGTACGGTTATGCCATGTCCCACTTCCGTGGTCTTTGACAAACTTCGGCCCTTTGACAATTTTTGAAAATTGGAGAAATATTATTTTTGGTCCCTGAAATGAAAAAGAAAGCCTGTGAAAAAAGTGGTGTTTTGATAATTTTCAAAATGGAAGGATTACCTATGTGCCCTTTGAAGATGTGAATGTGTCTTTCCTATTGAGGCTCAAAATTTGCAGGAGCCCATAGCCCAGGGCAACTAAAATCCCACACTTGCTCACGCTTCATGCTAGGACGAAGCCCAGCAGGCTTGTAAAAATATGGGTCCCAATATCCGCAAAACCAACAAAAATTGATGCGACTATCAAAAACATGACCAGCGAATTGGATAGGTATGCTTCGTGAATAAAATTTTCATTCTATGTTGTTTTCTGTCAAAAAAATCAACGGTGACAAAAGCAAATTTCGAGCACCGAGTGCTCTTGACTGCCCCCTCAATAGCTGATGATCGCGCATTCTCTATGCGACTGATGCAGTCCAACATTGCATAAAAATTTTCGGGTGCAACGCAGCGATTTCTTGGCATTATGTCTGGGACGTTTGAATGTTGTTTTTTTTTTCAGGCGTTCCGATTGTTCCCGGTACACCAGGCCCGATACACAGTTCGAAGGAGGCAGTTGATTTCTGCTTGAAGCATGGACTGCCTGTGATATTCAAAGCAGCCTATGGTGGAGGTGGTAGAGGAATGAGAGTTGTCAAAAAGTTTGAGGTTCGTCTGTTTGTTTTCATTCATTAGGCCTAAGTGAAATTAAAGTCAAGTCTGGACTTGTCCCACAATTACCAGCACTTGTATCTCTTGAACTGCTGGACTAGCTCAATTTCCAGCATATCCTCAATGACTCCCCTAATTGCTTGTCCTGTCTCCTATGCATGCAGAACTCCCTTTTTGCATTCCCTATATTTTACCTTCTTTTTACTGTGTTGTGTTCATTTAGGCCTACATTGCTAATAAATTATTTATTATATCATTATTTACATTGCTTTAATTGCTTTTTCACTTCGGTGTGGGGGCCCAGCAGCTTCACCCATGCTGGGTTCGGCAAAGTTGTTTTTGCACCACTACACTCTACTGTTCTTGAAGTTTTCCTGTGCCTTTCAGACATAATGTTTTATCTGCTCGCTGCATTGACGGTTGGAGCTGAGAAGAGATTCAATACATTTTGATGTTTGGTCGCAAAATATGAAAAAAATCTTTTGGCATTTCAGGAAGTAGAGGAGAATTTCAACCGTGCCAGTTCGGAAGCAAAGGCTGCATTTGGTGATGGTGCCATGTTCATTGAGAAGTTCATTGAGAGGCCGAGGCACATTGAGCTGCAGTTGCTGGGAGACAAGGTCGGCAACATTGTCCACCTGCACGAAAGAGACTGCTCCGTCCAACGGAGGCATCAGAAGTTGGTCGAAATAGCACCAGCGCCAAACTTGGATCCAAAGGTTCATTTATTTGACATGCTCATATTACCTGACTTTCGTAGCCTTTTGTTATGCATCATGTGCAAATTTGTCTTGACAGAGTTGAATAGATCCAACTTTGTACCTAATGACATCACAAGGGGGGGGTTTAATTTGTCATCTTGACCTTAACTTGTGACCGGAGAAAGGTGCCACGCTTAAACTGAGACCTATTTCTTCTTTCTATTTCGAAAAGCCAGCTCAACGCGTCATCTGTCCAGACCAGATAAACTCAGATCTGAGATAGTTGGGTAAAAGTTTTGGATTTCATTTTCTGATAATAATTATCGAGCACCCTGACGTTTATTCAACACACTGTGTTTCTTATCAGGCTTACAAACTGTGATGTTGATTGCCTGTGTCCAAAACTAAACTGGTGCAATTTCTTGCTCGCGCTTGAATACACAAGGTCAGCCTTTGACAGGGGAGAAATGTCAAAAGATGGTTAAAGCAGAACAATCCAATTTCAACAGAGTTTGATGCAGTTTCACGTGAGCCTTACTTGAATCCCACGATGAGCTACGCTGCACATTGCCACTGATTGAAGTTGGCAATTGAGTTAGCAATGAACTCGCTGTGTACCTACCCACGGTGCAAAACAATTGGACAAGGGAGTGTACGGTCACAGAAACAACAATAACCCCCATGATCCAATATAGGCACTTTTATTAGGGAGTTAGGTACTTAACCGCTCGATTGCCGTACGCCGTACGCGCCACAAAGTGTTACTGACAGCTCCGATTGCCGTACGGTGTACGCACGTATAAAGCTTTTGCGATCTTCCGACTGCCGTACGCCGTACGCGCTCAATTCCCATGTAATTAAATGGGTTTTCTGCTGCAAATCTGGCGAATCGCGTCGTCTGAAATTTTCACAGTCGGAAAGAGGAATAAACAGCGGTCTGCAGACGTTTATTCCACCAAAATTGGTCCAACCGTTTTAAATTGGCGCAATTTTCAAATTTCCCGCTTTTTTGTCTGAAGTTCCTGTTGAAGGCACCTTTTTCAACGATCGCGCGACGTCTGCCGCCCGCCGAAATTTGAATTTTCGGGAAGTCGAAAGACGCGCGATTTAGCAGACGCTTATTTCACGTGATTTGCTGCATTCGTTTTGAAATGGCATCGTATTGAAATTTCCTGTTTTTTCCCATTTTTGTTCAATTTTGGTGCGGTTTTCAGTAGTTTGTGTGTGTTTTGGCCAGTTTTTTTTTGTGTGAAAGTGTTTTTATTGGTTGAAAACATGAAAATATGGGTGATTTTAATGACATAGAACAGAAATCTGGCTTGGTTGAGCGTGAAATGCATACATTTCTACTTTTTCCGTTTTTCGAAAATCCTTGCAAAAATTATTATTTCCAGCGGGAGCAAGGATTTAAGAAAAACGGAAAAAGTAGAAATGTATGCATTTCCCGCTCAACTAAGCCAGATTTCTGTTCTATGTCATTAAAATCACCCATATTTTCATGTTTTCAACCAATAAAAACACTTTGGCACAAAAAAAACTGGCCAAAACAGACACAAACTACTGAAAACTGCACCAAAATTGAACAAAAAGGGGAAAAAACAGGAATTTCAATACGATGACGTTTGAAAAAGGCTCCAGACCTGGAGTCGAAACGTCATCGGAAAAACCATATTCGATCCTACAATGGCCTTACAACAGGTGAATGTTACTGCCATTGTAAAACCCGAATTCGTAATTCCGGGCGTGAGGGGTTAATTTTTATTTTGTGACTGTGCAGGTTGTTCTCCATTTATCATTTCTCAAAATTGATTCATCACGGCTTGATATACTGTTGACCATGAAGCTGCAAATCAGTGAAGTTTACCTTGAAGATATATCAGTGGTACCTATACAGGGTGGCCCATAAAAAACCGGCCAGTCTGAAATGTCCGAGTTCAAAAATTGCCCTGAGGAATTTGTTCAAGGAGAAAATTTGCAACCTCAGATGACTGCAAATGGCCCGATACATGAGTTAGTGATTACAAATTATCATAAAACTAATTCCTATGGGGAATTTCTAACTTAGGGTAACTTAGAAAATTCGGACTGACCGGTTTTTTCTGGGCCACCCTGTATATGGTTAGACTCCAGCTTGATGCAACTATAGTTTTGCACTCCTGTGGCAAGACTGTGTGGGTTTCTGTGCATAAGATTGTAATATCGTCACGAACAGGTATATCGTTATTCGTTCGTGACTGACATGACAAAACCTGCTGTGAAGGCGTGATGATTTTTTGGGTGTTTTGAATGTCCCACATGCCTGACTACTATGTTTATCATCATGTACCTACCGATTTTTATTGGTTAGGTTCGTGATAGGATGGCAGACGATGCAATTCGGTTGGGTAAGCATGTCGGCTACGAGAATGCTGGAACAGTTGAATTCTTGCTGGACGAGACAGGTGGCAACTACTACTTCATTGAGGTGAATGCCAGGTTGCAAGTGGAGCACACTGTCACTGAAGAAATCACAGGGTGAGTGAGTCCGAAAGATTGCTTGTTTGTTTGTTTTCAGGTAAAAGGTCTCATTGGTGCCAGAAATCTCTTTGTTTTTCTGTTGAAAAAGAAAAATTCGATTTTTAACACCATTCCATGGCATCAAAAACAATTCAACATTCGAACTGATGGGTTCGAGCTAAGTCAGGACCAAACACCTTGACCTCTGGCAGGAAAAAAGCCAGAATGTATGACTCGTGCAAATGATAACAAAAATAAGTGGTTAAGGTTAGTCAAATTTTCCAGAAATTACAGCTTTGTTTCTGTCTGACCCCCTCACACTCCATCAGATGCTACATGAGAGAGAGCCCGAATGCTTGAGGGCATTTTAAACCATTTTATTTGGTACCGCAGAAATAATGTTCAGTTGAAAAGCTCTTACTCCAGGCCCACTTGTTGCATAGAAGGGTCTCTGAGAAAGGCTCTTTTAATTTCTCATCTGTTTTTAGGATTGATCTAGTTCAGTCACAAATTAGGATAGCAGAAGGAATCACTCTTCCTGAGTTGGGTATGGAACAGGACAAGATTCAGGCCCAAGGCTGTGCTATACAATGCCGAGTCACCACTGAGGACCCTGCCAAGAACTTCCAACCGGACATTGGCAGGATTGAGGTTTGTGTTCTCTAGCGACTACAATTGGTCTTATCTTTACGCAAAGTGCATGCAAGCCGGTCTTTGATGGGATAGAGGACGCTCATGAAAAGGTGGTCATCATTCAATCATTGTCCAATGACAGCAGAAGACCTGCCGTCTCTTCTGCTTGAAGTTTTATCTGACATTGGAGCACATTGTTCTACACACAGTTTACTCTGGAGCACATTGTTCTACACACAGTTTACTCTGGAGCACATTGTTCTACACACAGTTTACTCTGGAGCACATTGTTCTACACACAGTTTACTCTGGAGCACATTGTTCTACACACAGTTTACTCTGGAGCACATTGTTCCACGCACAGTTTACTCTGTATCCTTTTTCAAATCCGTTATGAACACCGTATCATGTCACCGGCAACACCAAGAAATAGGTATGTCACTTCCATGTGGTGGTCCCCTGTTTTTTGAGATACGAAGATGATGCATTTAGCATCCTGAAGAACACCTTAAAGTTTCCCCAACTGTCTTTTCAGAGTATCGCACTCACCGGATGATTTATTCTCCATTGTTGTGCTTCTAGACTAGCACGGCTGATGTTTCGGACGGAGGCATCCCGCTCTATCCGTTGACGATGCCAACTACTGGCTTGTCAATAGAGGGCAGGATGCCTCTCAAACGTCAGCTGGTCTCGCCTACACACAATCCCAATGGAGTTTCCATCCAGCTTACGTCAAGCTGTTGTCTCTTTTTACCAGTTTTACCCAATTTTCCCTACTCAATGTTAAATTAGAGCCATAAAAGTTCCTTTACAACATATTTCTATCCCCAATTCAGCGATGCATTTATCAGAGTCCTGCGTAAGATAAATAGTCAGGTCATGCACAGAGGGACAACCTCAAAAATGGCACCAACCATGCTCAATCACTAACTTAATGAAACAGTCGTTCCTCAGACCTGTTCGGCATTTACAGAATCCAACATGTTGTGAATGTGATCTCTGGTGCTTTGTGCAAACCAAGAACAGTCTGAGCAGTAAGATAAATCAGCACCAGTAGGTATTCCTGCAGGCAAATTGATACAATCCATCTCTAACAATATGCACATTCACATGCCGATATGTTTTTTATGGTATTTGAGGCAAGGCTAACCTGTCCGAAGGAACATCCTTGAGTTGATGCAAGGAGGAGGAAATGATGGTACTGCAGCAAAGGAAAAAGGAAATTTTAGTCGTAGTTATTTACCAGTGACAAAAATTCGAGATTCAACTTGCCAATGCGTCGTCCCAAGGCAATCTAGCAAAGACTCACAAATTGATAAATTTCATCGAAAATTTGTCATTGAGTGTGCAATAATTGTCACAAATTAGTTCAAATTAGTTTAAATCTCGGTTGCATTGCAGTCTACGGCATTCTCCTGTACCGAAAGTACTCGAGTGAGTTTTTGTTTTCTGAAAAACCGTGCAATTTTTCTTATCTGACCTCACTTGTTTTTGACGTAGCTTAGTTTCAATGTACTTACATTTTTTAATTCTTGTTTGTCCAGGTATTTCGCAGTGGTGAAGGCATGGGCATTCGTCTAGATGGTGCATCCGCATTCGCCGGCGCAATCATATCCCCGTACTATGATTCCCTTCTGGTGAAGGTGATTGCACACTCCCGTGACCTGCCCTCGGCCGCATCAAAGATGAACCGTGCCCTCCGGGAGTTCAGGGTGAGAGGTGTGAAAACCAATGTGCCATTCCTGTTGAACGTTTTGGAGAACCAGAAATTCCTGGGCGGTGCAGTCGACACGTATTTCATCGACGAGAACCCACAACTGTTTTCATTTGAGGTGTCACAGAACAGAGCCCAAAAATTGTTGAATTATCTGGGTACGTTGATAGTCAACGGGCCTCTAACACCACTGGCAACTGGTCTGCTGCCGTCAGAAATTCAACCAGAGCCACCGGAGCACGCCAGCGGTATGTTGCTCACTGAAAATACCTTCACCAGTACATTTATGATTTTTAGTTTTAGGATCAGTTGCCAATCCATCCTACCCACAGACTCTCTGAACCAGCAGCCATGGTGCCCACAGACTCTCTCTCTCTCTCCGACTGAAATCTGGAAAGAATCTTTCCGAACTTGTCACTAATAATCTCAAATTTTTTTATGCTGCATAAAAAACTTTACTGTGTTGCATCATGGCGAACAGCTTCACAGTCTGGCCATAGCAATCACTTTTGTCAGGAATAGGATTGTGGCAATAGTTATACCAACTTTTTTTCACCACAATCATATCGGCTTTTCTTTCACATGGTTTTGACTTGCAAAATTCAATGAAGGATTCTTGACATAATGTCTGTGACTGGGATCAAAATTATTAAGAAAATGTACTCTTGGAAGCTTTGGGAGGCTATCATGATTTATCTACGAGTCTAGTCAACTTGGCTAACAGTGTTCTGTTGATGTGATTGCCTTGCAAGGTGTGTGATATAACACTGCGTTGTGGAGCTCAAGCAGTGTGAAATAGCACAACACTTCGGAGGATAACACTGTGCTATTTCACACACCTTGAGAGTAAATCACATGACAAGGGAACATGTAAGTTACCTTCAAATTTTGTCTGCCATTTTACATACCTACACTGTTAGTAAATGGCCTCAGTTTTGGTAAAACATTGTAAGTTAGGTGCCCACCTTAACTAGCAGCCCGGTTGACTCTAGACATCATGGCAACTGCCCTCTCAAAGGTTCCAAGTAGCCACTTTTTTCTCAATCTTGTTCTTGCCATTTTGATGGTTATTAGGGGTGATTCATTCACCGTAAGCTTTTCTGGGCTTTTACTGACTTTTATAAAAGCTCATTGAACTTTTATAAATCGAGCTGTGCGCCATTTGAAAGCGATGCCTGCTGCAATTAAATCCTGTAGCGTTTACACTGGGTGTTACACTAAATTGTGTTAGTACAATTAATGGGTAGAACTTTTTTCAAATGGAATTGACTTCGATTTCCAATGGAAATGGTCGAAAAGAGGGAAAATGTCACGACGCCATCTGTTCATATTGTTTTTCCAGGTCCCCCACCTGTTGGCTTTCGTGATATTCTTATCAAGGAGGGTCCAGATGGCTTTGCACGTGCCGTCCGCAATCACAAAGGGGTTCTGCTTATGGACACCACATTCAGGGATGCCCACCAGTCACTGCTCGCAACAAGGGTTCGGTCGTATGACTTGCTCAAGATCTCTCCGTTTGTGTCTCACAGCTTTAGCAACTTCTTCAGGTTGGTTGCTGAAGATAGTTTTTTTGTCGTTAGCCATTGGGGTTTGTCGGACATGGGTGGCAAATGGATGATGTGTGAAAATTAAACACTCGGCTGTATTCCCCATTGCAACTCACCCTCAGGTTCAATTCAATGGATAGATTTGTGTTGGAAACTTTTCATTTCTATTTGCAGTGCTGATTCCTTTTCCATTGTTGCATTGAAATAATTATGCATCTGTCTGTTTAATTGACTAATGAATTGCACCTGAGGGTGAGTTGCAATAGGGGAATACGAGTAACTGTCTTGCATGGGAAGTAAAAAAACTTGTTTGATGTTTCACTGTATGGCTTCGACATAACTGATGCCTTGCTTGGTTACTCCATGGAGTTGCATCCATCTGGCTTTAATTAAGTAAATTTTTATTCAAGAGTCATCCATTTCTTTCCTTTTTCTTTTGCCTTTGTGCTTCATTGTTGCAGAAGGCGTGAAAGAAAACGATAACACCATCAAGAATCACAAACAGGATGTCTTGGCTGCCGGGCTCCTTAAACTCGGGCAAAAAACTGGTTTACAGCCATTCCTTACTCCTTCTTGAGGAGGATAGTGCTCGACACTCCTGCCAGAAAAATATACGAAAGATCAAGAAATACCAATCACCTGAATTGATTTCGTCAACTGGGTACGATGACATCAGTAGCAGCAATGGTGATGTCATCGTAACCAGATGACGAAATCAATTCGGGTGATTGTTATTTGTCAATCTTTTAGAGTGTCGAGCACCATTCTCCTCGAGAATAAGTAAGGAATGTCTGCAAGTTTCAATACCATTCTATTCCTCACTTATGAATTACGTGATGGTGTGCTTCAGCTCAAGATGTGATGTTTGACAAGTGTATGGGAAGTTTTGTTTGGCTGGTTTACATGGACAACAACTTTTCCATGCAACTGTACTTGCATTTTTTTTCTTATCTCCCCGAGCTGTGATTTTAACCAATGCAATACAATTATTTAATTTACCTGGACACTGTCCGGCACATCACAGGTGGGAGGGGGTGAGATAGGCTAAACATTCTTACCGATGCTGTCTTGTGTTAACTGTGGTTGACCTAAGTAGAGGAAAATGTTTCAGCTTCCTTTCACACTTTTCCTGTTTTGTTTCCTTCCATTTTGTCATGTAAACATTTCGATTTTGACACTTTTTCCAGCATAGAAAATTGGGGAGGAGCTACGTTTGATGTCGCAATGAGGTTCTTGCATGAATGTCCTTGGGAGAGATTGGAAAACATGCGTGCACTGATTCCCAACATTCCATTTCAGATGTTGCTCAGGGGTGCCAATGCTGTTGGATACACCAGCTACCCAGACAACGTTGTCTACAAGTGAGTTCTCTTTATGATATTCATTTTTGGTGGTAATCCTGGCTGACTTGCTTTTCTCTTCTTTTTCTGTGCCTTCTATTTGGCCATTTTACTCACAAAGTGACAGAACCTGACATTCAAAGCAAAAAATACAGATCGGAAGTGCTTGCGGTGCAGGAAAGCAGGACTACCATTGCAATTTCTCTACTCCTGAAGGGAGATCCATGAAGCGCCAGTGAAACATAGTATTTCCACGCATTTCTGAAAATGAATGGACGAGGCCGCTAGTAAATTCAAGTGTTTTAATATGTTTCTTACCTCCCCTAAGGTGAACAGCAGGTCAAAAACGCTTTGCGTGGTCTCTGGAATTCTCGTGCTTATGTTATCAACTTTTTTGGCCATGTAACCATGACTCAAAACGCACTTTGACCTTGGAAGTTGAAATTTTACACGAAAGCACTAAAAAGAGGATCCGAATTGGGTTCCAAATTTATTCAAATTTCGTCATACGGAAGTTAAATGGTGGTTAAACGGAACTTAAACTTAGGTAATTGGTGCATTTCTTTCAGGTTTTGTGAGCTGGCTGTCAAGTCGGGGATGGACATATTCAGAGTGTTTGATTCGCTAAATTATCTGCCAAACATTATTCTTGGCTTGGATGCTGTCGGCAATGCAGGTGGAGTGATTGAGGCCAGCATCTCCTACACAGGTGACGTATCAGACCCAACACGGACCAAATATGATCTGAAGTATTACACAAATCTTGCTGATGAATTGATAAAGGCTGGAACCCATATCCTATCCATAAAGGTACGATCGCTGAGAGAGCATTTTGATGTTTTTGGCACTTTTTTTTTGGTTTGATTGCAGTTAATGGTCTGACCGGAAAGGTAGACATTGAAAAGAAAAGCCAGGCACAACACGTTCTTTAAATGTGACTTGCGCGAGGTGTGTGCCAGCCCGCCAGGAAATATTTTTCTACTGGTGTATTGTTCGCATTTCTGCCATTGATTATTTTGTCTATTCGTGCACACTTCGAGCGCTGTGATTTTACTGATTCGATTCTTTAGTATTGATGCCTTAAAGCTTCGTTTTGCTTTTTTGTCACGGTTCTACCCGTCCTGGAACTTTTTCTACGCACTGTCCGCTACCCACACTTATCGTCCACTCCCTTAAACGATTCCTTTGCCCCCCAAGGGCAATGCAGTCATATGTGCAATACGAATATGAACAAACTGAAATTTTATGTGAAAATACTCGAAACTGCAAAATTCTGATCCATAGAAGTAGAACACTATTGACTAAAGCCAAGCCTCCATAATTATGCATGGAGAGTGGCAGAACTTGAAATGATAAAAGTGGCCGCAGCACATTTCAGAAGGAATTGAGTCAGATGCCACCTGCAGAACCCAAATTTCTCAAATGGTTCCAGCTTTTCGAGGACTCCGACCCCCAACCTCCCAGCCAGGGGCTCTGCCCCGGGCCCCCTGAACTCCCACTGGAGGCTACTGCCCCAGATCCCCCTCAATTGGGGGCTGTCACACCCCTGACCCCCTCCTCTTGGTGCATCTTACCCCTCTTAAAAGTACCCTACCATTGTCCCATTTTCGAGTGGGAAGCCTGTTTTGTCGTGTTAGAGTTATCGAAATTGATCTAGACTTGACACACTTGGAATTTTCTTCACAGCTTGACACCTGAGGATTTTTTTCTTTGTGGAATTTTGCTAGCGATTTCCATTTTTGTTTTCTCCAGGACATGGCTGGCCTGCTGAAACCACAAGCAGCTAAGCTACTTGTTTCTACTATAAGGGACAAGCACCCCGACATTCCAATTCACATTCACACCCACGATACCTCTGGAGCTGGTGTTGCATCTATGATTGCCTGCGTCGAATCTGGTGCAGATGTCGTGGACGTTGCTGTTGATTCCATGTCAGGAATGACATCACAACCAAGTATGGGTGCACTCGTTGCCAGCTTACAGAGGACTCCTCTTGACACAGGTATAAATGTAGCCCTCCTTGCAATTTATGTAATCTTTTACATGGTTGCTACCAACCTGGAAAACCTGGAATACTCAGGGAATTTTTTTCGCACCCTGGAAAACCTGGAAAACTCAGGGATTTTTGGAAAAAACCCTGGAAAACTGAAAATGTCCAGAAAAACCAGCCAAAAAATGGAAAACAGAATTTCATAACATTTTTTAGTTTACATTTTTTTTTAAATTTCCAACGATGACACCTGAAGAACATTCTTGTCTTGCAATTTTTATCTGCACCCTCCCATTTTTGTCTTGTCCTCGGATAAAACCCTGGAAAAAAGCCCTGGGAAAAACTGAGAATCCTTCTGGAAATCCTGGAAAACTCAGGGAATTCCGATTTTTCAAAACAGCAGCAACCATGCTTTACATTTCGATGCTTAAGGGGGCAGTAAGTCAAATTGGCAACATTCCGTAATTGTCGACAGATTTGGCCCAAATTTTAACCACACTTTGGGATGCTTTAGACATCATTCTGTGCAAAAATTTCACCTTTGTAGCTCAACTGGTTCTCAAGTCACAGCTGATTTTGTATACGATTAGCGCTTCAACTTTCGGCTGATGCCCAGCTCAAGCAATGCGACATACGGTGCCCAAATTTGTCATACATACGTTAAAAATGTGAAAAGAATGGAGTGATAAAGCCAGATTTGCATTCCCATCACTCTCTGTGCAGGAAATGCTGGTGTTTTGGATGTACGCGATAGAATTTTCCATTTCTCGTAGTTCGATGGCAATTAAAACTCCTACAGAGGGTCAGAAGTAATTGTAATTCAAAATCTGGCTTCATCACTCCACTTCTGACACTTTTTTACAAAAGTATGCCAAATTTGATCTTTCTGTGAACTCGACAACCAGAGATACAGATTCACCTTCAATGCCGTTTTGGAGTCCAGAAATGAATTCTACTGGGTCGAATTAATAAAAAAACATACATCTTCAAAAAAAGGCAAAAATGCCATTTTTAGCAAAATAGGCTTGACTGCCCCCTTAAAATGGCATTTTTCCATGCACAGAATCACAACATTTTCAGTTGAACTTAAGCTGCATGCGATGTCCCAGGTCGATGCTTAAAATGGCATTTTCCATGCACAGAATCATAACATTTTCAGTTGAACTTAAGCTGCATGTGATGTCCTGCTCCCGTTATTTCTGAAATTGGCTTATATCTGTGAGTGCAAATCTACCCTTGGCATGAGTCTCAGCATGTTGCAAGTTCAGTTCCGCTGAAGCCAGTTTGATAAAAGTGATTATTGGATGTAATTTTTTCTTTCAGGAATTGATCTTGCCACCGTGAATGCCTATTCCGATTTCTGGGAACAAACTCGGCTTCTCTACTCCCCATTTGAGTGCACGTCCACGATGAAGTCCGGCAATTCCGACGTGTACAACAATGAAATTCCAGGTGGTCAGTACACCAACCTTCAGTTCCAGGCATTCTCATTGGGTCTTGGCTCCCAGTTTGAGCTTGTAAAGAAACGCTACAGGGAAGCCAATCTCCTCCTCGGTGACGTCATAAAAGTGACCCCATCTTCCAAGGTTGTCGGGGATTTGGCCCAGTTCATGGTGCAGAATAAGCTCTCCGGTAAGGATGTCGAGGAGAGGGCGGAGGAGTTGAGCTTTCCGAAGTCGGTGGTTGAATTCATGCAGGGCTATCTTGGAGAGCCACACGGTGGATTCCCGGAACCACTCCGAACTAAGGTGGGTGTGTGTGGAATTTGGTTACGTGCATGTTGCATGAGAATTGAGATCTTGAACTCTGATATCCTAAACTAAAGGGTGCATGGTTTCTGTATTTGTGCCCGCATTCAAAGAAAATGAGTACTAACTTTGCTAATTCTGGTTGTTCAGCTTGACTGGCTGAATTGGCCTGTTCAAAGGTAGATTTTTCGCATTTTGAACCTTTTCCGAGTGCTTGGAAATTCCGGGGGTGGGGCGATCCTCCAAGTTTCATTAAAATCCAGAATTTTAAGGCCGCCATAACCGTATCTTTCAAAGATGTTGGAAAATTTTCTTTTATATCCCCATCAATCTTCTTACTGGAACTCTCTTCCGGCTGATGTATTTGTCCGGCCTCCAGCCATTGAGTGGTGCAATCTTGAGAGAAGAAAGGTTACTTTCCGTGTTTTCGACACACTGCGAGCATTTATGTTAATTTTTTGCACATGGTCTAGTTATATTATTGATTTTTCCTCCTGATTTTGTGATCCTGTTGTGTGTGAATAAGGGTGAGGCAGCTGATGTTCACGGGGGCGAAACTTGTCCATCTTCAACATTGGTGACCTATTTGTTATAATTTGGGCAACTGTGTTTCCTATCCGAGGTGCCGTTGTTGACTAAGAAGGGGAAAACCCCTGCAATACAATTATTGTAATTCAATGCATTACAGACAATCCTTTAGAATAAGAAGGGCACCTGCTTCAGAATAAAATCGTGCAAAACGGCAACGGACATGATAAAAAGTATGTCAGATAACATTAAAATGTGAGAAAAGTGATGCTTCCCTCCCTTGACAAACATCTTATTCACTGTCGGAAAAGTTGACCAACCACAACAGATGCTCTTT
>JASGXE010016247.1:0-10771 GCA_030068105.1 Sinentomon sp. SZTP_YWyxl
TTATCAACCCCATGCATTGCACCAGATCCGAATAGGGCCCACAAGATCAGGCTAAATTAAGAACAATCAGGTATATGTTGAGACAGAATAAGTGATTCAACAGAGTTGTGGGATAAACAATTCCAGTCTACAATAGTTCTTGGAATGAATGAATACTTGAGTATGTTCTTGGAAGGTTGATAAAGGTTAATCTTGAAAGCATGGTCATGTCGACCAATGCAAGCAGGAGCAGCAAGAGTATCAGAAAGACATGACCAACCACCGTGATGTGTGAAAAGGTGTTTCCAACTACCCCAGGCGGCACACTCATATGGACCCAGGACGGGACCCACGTATGGGGCCGATATATGGTGATGCGGGGAGTTCTGTGGGATGGTTTTACCACATCCACACACCATGTTGGGCCCATAGAGTACCCATATGGGAAAGTGGTGACGGCACGGTTGGCATGGTTTTTCCCATATGGGCCCCATGCAAAATATTCATATGGACACCATGCTGCGGTGCCCGCATGGGACCCACTTGGGCTTTTGACATTGTGTGGGGGTACCCATATGGGGCCCACACAGTTCACCCACATTGGCCCCATGTGAAATTCCCACATGGGGCCGATCCAAGTAGTTCATGTTTTTCACGACAGATGGCGACAAAAAATGAACAGCATTATAATTCCAATTAAAACACGGTTGAATTCTGAGAAATATTCAAATGAAAATGTGTATCCGGATCATTACAGGGAACTTGATGTCTATTTTTTGAAAACCGGATGTGTCAGAAATGGAGAAGAAGTGAAGCACATGGAATGTCGGAACATCGTCTCAACTCAAGTCGAATGTCACCGGAACCACTCATCACATTTGGGCGAAATAAAATGCCGCAGACATGACGAAATCAAGGAAATCAGGAACAGTCAAAACAGCAAAATTACGTTCCATGATTTTTTTCTGAAAACCTGCCTGTTGCCCATGTGGGGCCCACTTGGGCCCCACATGGGACCCATATGGGAACATCCTGCTCGGGTGGGACCAACCACATGGGACCCACATGGGTTTTCCCATTGGGGCCATGTGGAAAGAAATGTCACCGCAAACATCGACCCCAATTTCAATTTTTGTTTTTGACAGTTCCTGCAACATCTCAAGGGCACTGCTTTTTTTTTTTTTTTTTTTTTTTTTTTTTTTTTTACTATGTTGGGGGCCACAGGCAGTAAAAGCCATTGGACGTGGTAATCCCCGGTCGACATGCATCATTTTTTTGCCTCGGCAATTACCACAACAACAATCAAGTCGTCGTGTTCTTTCACCGAGGCAGCATGTATCTTTTTGTGTTTAGATAAGACGCCGTCGCGATCGTCAATAAAAGAGAAAACATGGTTTCAAGTGCAAACCATCGGTGCAGAGAGATTGCGGTACAGTTTTAGAAACCCATTGTGGGTATTGTCAAGAAATGTGGCCAAAAAATAAAAATAAGAGAACACGAACCAGCTCAGGCGACGTGAAGATTCCAGCATGGCATTGTCCAGATGGTGACAGTTCGGTGCTGGCGCCCCGCTGTAGTTCGAGTGAACGGTGCGGCAATCAATCAGGGCAGGCCGGTGCTGCGCACCGGCACTTCCAGGGGGGCATGCGGGCACCGGTGCGCACCGGCCGACTTTAACCACTGGATGGCGCATTTGTTCCGTTGAAAATGCTGGTTTCGACGTGTGGGGGGTTGTGCGGGTGCTTTCAGCTTCCAAAAACACCGAAATCATTGTTTGCACGCCATTTCAATCATTCTTCTTTTTGCCGCCGATGAGATCGGACGCGTTTTTGCTGCTTCGTCCGCTGGCCAAACAATTTTTCAAAATGGCGGCCGTGGGGGAAATCCCGAAAATGGGCTTTTTGTTTTTAATAATTTACTTTCTTTTATTTTGCACAAGTGTCGATCCTGGCTGTGGTGGTCTTTTCTGTCTTCCGTCTCCCGCTCAAGAAAGCTGCAAAAAGTCCAGCCACCGTGGTTTTTTCGTTTTTTGCCAAGAATCTCCAGACACTTTCGCCTGTGGGAAACGTTTTTGGTGTGCTGCTATTTCACTACCTTCGAGAGGCGTGCCTTTAAAGCTCGTTCTTTGCCTTTCAACGATTTTAATATGTGCTGGTGACATTGAGCTGAATCCGGGCCCATCCCCATCTCCTGGTCGAACGCAATTGAGCTCCAAAAGGGGGTCTGCTTGCAAAACAAAGAAAACCAAAGCAAATCCAACAACTGAATGGATACAATGTGAAGGTGTTCAGATTGGGTGAACTTTGCTTCTTCAGGCATCTCTGCATCATTCGCAGATGCTGGGAGGCTTGCATTTGTTTGCAAAGTTTGCAGATTTTCAGCAGAGATTAAGGGTTTACAAAGTAGGATAGCGAAGCTGGAGGCTGCCATCGACACTCTGAAATCGACCTCCCTTCCTCCCACACCTGCGAATAACTCTGTAGTTGGGAATGTTGATGGTGGTGTGAAACAGTCTGCGCCGGGACAAGGTGGAGTGGTCTCAGACGTGGATGTGGCTGCTGGCACTTCGACTGTTGCCTCCTGCGTTGGTGACAGCGGTCGTGCTGCCATCATAAATCTAGGCAATTCAAACCTGAGACGCCTGTTTCCAAATTTTGCTGGCATCAAGTGCGCACAGTTCTCCAGGTGGCGGGGTGGACTAACTATTCCTGGCATTTGTCCACTCTTCCGGAGTTGTTTGGGCTCCTTGTCTGGAAGAGACAGGATTTTGATAAACTTGGCAATTGGCGAGGTGGACGTAAGGCATTATCCTGTTGCCGACGTTTTCCGTGCCTTCACCAGGTTGATTGGAGACTTGAATGTCACAGTTGGCCTGACCTATCCAAATATCGCATTGGGAATTAACGTTGGCTCGGTTCCACCACAACCAGGTAATCTTGAGCTGTCAAGAAAAATTTCTGACTTGAATGGCATGCTCTCGGCTTACTGTGGAACCTGGTGAACGTTAACTTCCTGGACCTGAGGGAAGTGCAGGCCTCCTCAATTTCCCATGATGGCCTGCATTACTCTGAGGGAGGGGCAGCAGCTGTCGCTGCCAAGTTCATTGAGTCCATGAACAGTTTTTTAGGTTAGGTAAGATAGCTGTGTCCAACTGTCCACCAAGTACAAATGAGGTATCCCAATATCCTGCCGCCCAAATTCTAAAATTTCCTTTCTCAATGGTTCTCTGCAATGTTCGCAGCATTCTTCCAAAACGTCATGCTCTTAGGCCAATCTTTGATTCTGTAAAACCTGATTGCATTGCACTGACCGAAACCTGGCTAGATGAATCCTGCTCAGAAAGCGATATCTTACCAAATCATTATTCGATTTTCCGTCGAGACCGTTCTCGGCTTGGTGGAGGAATTCTGCTTGGTATTCGATCTTGCTTCTTGCCTAAAATTATTTATGTTAGCAAGGCCTATGAGCTGATGCTGGTTGCTCTGGAGTCCTCTTATCCAGCAACTTACATTTTGCTTATTTATCGCCCTCCACACCTATCTCCAGATTGCTTTGTTGAGATGCATGTGGAGTGCCTTTCTGCTTTACGTTTAGCATCAAATGGCCAACCGATTGTC
Organism: Sinentomon sp. SZTP_YWyxl; assembly: GCA_030068105.1. Taxonomy (NCBI): domain Eukaryota; kingdom Metazoa; phylum Arthropoda; class Protura; order Sinentomata; family Sinentomidae; genus Sinentomon; species Sinentomon sp. SZTP_YWyxl. The sequence continues at coordinate 3,597 of JASGXE010016247.1, forward strand.
AATTCACCTTTGCTTGTTCTGGGAGATTTCAATCTGATGCCTCCTCTCTGGATGTTTTTCCGGAGGGACTTCAACGGTTGATTGACAGATTCTCCCTTCAACAAGTGGTAAATTTTGACCCCCCAAAGGATCCCATTCCCACAATGGGTACTACAATTGATTTGATTTTCCACTGTCCGAAATCCAGCCTTTTGTCCATTCGTCCGATTGCAGGCCTGAGTGATCACTTGACAATTCATGCTTCTTTTTCTGTGAATTGTGCATCCCCCCCACCGTTACCAACAGTGGCTGTTTGAGTTGGGTCGATATGATTACTGTAATTATGATAAAACTGCTGTGGATAGATTTCTAAACTTTGCACTTCTTGATTTTGGAGTTGCTTCCCAAAATTTGGAAGAGTTGTGGGTTGAATTCAAGATGTTGTGCAGGCTTATCATTGAGAAGTATGTCTCCAAGAAGAGAAATGTAAGATTAGAGAACCATTCTTTTCCTCATTGGTTCCCCCGAGATTGATATCTCAATATGTCTCACTAACAAATTTGTTCAAAAACTGTTCAAGTCATCCAGCATTAATCCCCCGCTATATCCAGACCTTAAAAGCCTATCAGCGGGAACTTCATGCCTCAGAAAGAAAATTCCTGAGGAGCTTGGCAGTGAAAGATGTGATCACCACCCGACAATTCTGGTCATTCCATCGCAGTAGGACATCTGCTGCCCCTTCTGTTGTAGCAGAGAAGAATTCAGGCTCCATTTGCAGTTCATTTGCGCACAAAATTCGTGAGCATATGAATGGTAGGGGGTGCTTGATGCCTCCAGATTGTTCACGTCCCAGTAATTTTCTTAGAGATGCAGACATTATCTCCTGTGAGGCTTTGGACAGATCAATAAGGTCATGTAATAATTCAAATTTGACCTTATCGATTCAATACCCATGATGTTCATAAAGAATCACAGCACAGTAGTGGCAAAATTTCTTTATGTTTCTTTTCATCCTCCCTGGCATTAAACTCTATACCCTTGGACTGGAAGCGCAGCATTGTTAGGCCCTTCCTAAGGGCGGCCCCCACTGTCCGTTTCCAGCTTCAGGCCCATCAGCTTAATAAGTGCATCAGCTAAGTTGATGGAGAAGATGGTTGCAGGGTATCTTTGCTATCTCCTTGAAAGCAGGAACTTTTTCTTTCATGGCCAACATGGTTTTAGGTCTGGGCACTCCTGTGAAACCCAACTCACTGGCTTTGTTCATGATTTGTCATCAACTTTAGGCAGTCAACTCAAACAGATGTAATATTCATAGCCTTGTGAAGGCATTCGACAGGGTATCTATTTCATTACTCTGTTGGAAGCTTTCAAAAATCTCCATCCCTGAAAATCTTTACTTGTGGATATGTAACTTTTTGAGCGATAGACACTTCCAGGTCCTAGTTAATCAGGAGCAATCAGATCCCCAACCTGTCACTAGTGGCATTCCACAAGGCTCTGTTTGTGGCCCACTTCTCTTTCTAATATATATTAATGATCTCATATGTCACGTAAAGTCTCGCATCAGACTTTTCGCTGACGACATTGTGGTGTACAGAGTTGTCCACTCAGGAGGACTGTGGCACGTTCAAGCCGATCTGATGTTTTTTTGAAAAGGCCTTCGACTTGGTTCCCCATTCTTCCCTCATCTTGAAATGAGGAAATTGGAGTGAATGATGTGCTCATCAATTGGATTATTGATTTCCTCCGGGATCGCACTCAGCAGGTCAGGCTTCAAAATTCATTTTCAAATATTGGTACGGTAACCTCTGGTGTTCCGCAAGGGAGTGTGCTTGGGCCTACATTATTCTCAATTTTCATAAATGACTTGCCCGGCCACCTGGTGTGCCGATCTTTTCTTTTTGCAGATGACTGCGTCATCATAAAAGAAATTGAAACTCCAGATGATGTCCAGTCATTGAATAGCGATCTCGTGAGAATTGAGCAGTGGTGTACTAATTTTGGCATGAGGTTAAATGTTGATAAATGTGTGGCCATGTCATTTTCTAGGAAGATGTCTCCCATTATTGGTGTGTACACTTTGTTAAATTCTCAACTACCTCTGTTAGATAGTTTTACCTATTTGGGCGTAACTTTTACAAGAAACCTTTGCTGGGGTCAACATGTTGATAATGTGGTGAAAAAAGCTAATTCTGCTTTATATTTTGTTAGGCGTACTTTCTCTAAGGCAAGTAAAGTGATTAAAGAAAAAGTTTACTTCGCTCTGGTTCGGTCCCTGTTGGAATATGCTTCAGCTGTATGGGACCCATACAGACTGATACATGTGGAAAAACTTGAACGGGTTCAGAGAAGGGCAGCACGTTTTGTGTCAGGTAGGTACTCCTTTTCACACAGTGTGTCATCCATCCTGTCTGATCTTGGTTGGGTATCACTAGCTCAACGTAGGAGGTCATCCCGTCTTGTGGGTCTTTTTCAGGGATTAAATAATATTGGAGGGTGGTCTCGTGTCAAGGAATGCCTATTACCTCCCACTTACATAGGAAGACATGATCATGCTTTCAAATTACGCTGCAAACCAGTTTTTAAGGATGTTGGAAAGTTCTCGTTTGTTGCCAGGACTGTTAACGATTGGAATTCTCTTGATGCGAGTGTCTTCGGGGATGGAAATGATATTTCTGTAAAAACATTTCGTAAGAATGTATTAGGTAGTGCCCGCAACAATGCATGTAGGTAACAGTTCTGGTTTATTTGTCAATTTTATGACTAGGCTGTAAAGCTGTCTACATGTCTGTTAATTTGCGCTGGACTGCGTCCATGCAAATTAAATTTAAAATAAATAAATAAATAAACCATACGAACTGGCATCAATTTGAACTGCTTGACTCTTCCACTCTGGACTCTGGATGACATCTGACCAAGCAATCATGCAAGGTATGACCTGTGCTTTTTAATCTTATTTTCTTTTTTATCGTTGTATGAAAAATAATCATTCAATCAAATAAATTGCCTGTTGGCAATCTGTCTGCATCGTCTGACTAATTGTTCCACCACCTTATATGGAAACCGACGAACTGTCCTTTTTGAGCAATGTCCATTTTTTAATAACGTCTTGACGTGGTGCCTGGTGCACTTATCTGTTGCTCATTTGCGTCGGTCCATTGGCGTTGGATTTTACTTTGTGACTCCGGACTCTTTGTCCTTCGAACTCATCGGCGGGGGGACTCTGTCCCCAGTTTTAAAATAAATAATAATCTTTCGGCGCGAGTTCTTGTGTCGAAAACAAGATACTGCTTCCATGTACCGTTCTCCTTTGATAAAAGAGTCAAATGGTGCGCAAATGCACTGATTTTGGTGTTTTCGGAAAGCTATAAAACCTACTTCTGCAACTCTTTCGCAGGTCTAGACCATGTAACAACGGAACAAATCGTGCAATCATTGAAAATATCTGGCTGGAACCCGGAATTTGCTTGCATCAAATTAAACACTTTTATTCCTCAAATGAAAACAAGATTTTTCAACGAAAAGCTTCTGGTTGTTGAACACGCCAAAATTGCCTATTTTTCGGCTTTCTGGCAAAAAGGTTCCATCACAATGTGGTTCAAAAGAAAATCAATTTTCTGCGGGCGAGCCACTGCGATCCGCCGTTCACACCCATACGAGTAGGTTCCCACTGATGGTTCTATATGCGCCCACTTCTGCACTAGCGCTAGAACTCTCTTTTGCAACGGCAACAGTTCGAACTACCGAGCCACCTCCATTTATAGGATGGATAGATTATGCATGTCGAGCCTAAAATTTGTCTTTCATCTTTCCCTGTTTTTGGTTCCGCAGATATATTCATCGGTTCCGCACTTGTTTCCTGTGATCCGCACTTCCAAGTGCCGGTTCCGTTGTCGTTTTTGCGAATTCCGCACTTCCAATGTCGGTTCCGATACCAATTTATCGGTTCCGCACTTGTTTACTGATGATCCGCACCTCCATTTGCCGGTTCCGCAGTCGTTTTTGCGAGTTCCGCACTTCCACTGCCGGTTCCGCAGTTGTTTCCTGGTGATTCGCACTTCAAACCGCAGGATCCGTAGTTGTTTTTGCGAGTTCCGCACTTCAAACTGCCGGTTCCGCAGTCGTTGTTGCGAGTTCCGCACTTCCACTGCCGGTTCCGCAGTTGTTTCCTGGTGATTCGCACTTCAAACCGCAGGATCGGCAGTTGTTTTTGCGAGTTCAGCACTTCTAACTGCCGGTTCCGCAGTTGTTTCCTGGTGATTCGCACTTCAAACCGGAGGATCCGCAGTTGTTTTTGCGAGTTCCGCACTTCTAACTGCCGGTTCCGTAGTCGGTTCCGCAGTTGTTTCCTGGTGATTCGCACTTCAAACCGCAGGATGCGCAGTTGTTTTTGCGAGTACCGCACTTCCGACTGCCGGTTCCGCAGTCGTTTTTGCGAGTTCCGCACTTCCACTGCCGGTTCCGCAGTTGTTTTCTGGTGATTCGCACTTCAAACCGCAGGATCCGCAGTTGTTTTTGCGAGTTCCGCACTTCAAACTGCCGGTTCCGCAGTCGTTTTTGCGAGTTCCGCACTTCCACTGCCGGTTCCGCAGTTGTTTCCTGGTGATTCGCACTTCAAACCGCAGGATCCGTAGTTGTTTTTGCGAGTTCCACACTTCCAACTGCCGGTTCCGCAGTCGTTTTTGCGAGTTCCGCACTTCCACTGCCGGTTCCGCAGGTGTTTCTTGGTGATTCGCACTTCAAACCGCAGGATCATCAGTTGTTTTTGCGAGTTCCGCACTTCTAACTGCCGGTTCCGCAGTCAATCCGCAGTTGTTTCCTGGTGATTCGCACTTCAAACCGCAGGATGCGCAGTTGTTTTTGCGAGTACCGCACTTCCGACTGCCGGTTCCGCAGTCGTTTTTGCGAGTTCCGCACTTCCACTGCGGTTCCGCAGTTGTTTTCTGGTGATTCGCACTTCAAACCGCAGGATCCGCAGTTGTTTTTGCGAGTTCCGCACTTCAAACTGCCGGTTCCGCAGTCGTTTTTGCGAGTTCCGCACTTCCACTGCCGGTTCCGCAGTTGTTTCCTGGTGATTCGCACTTCAAACCGCAGGATCCGTAGTTGTTTTTGCGAGTTCCGCACTTCTAACTGCCGGTTCCGCAGTCGTTTTTGCGAGTTCCGCACTTCCACTGCCGGTTCCGCAGTTGTTTCCTGGTGATTCGCACTTCAAACCGCAGGATCCGCAGTTGTTTTTGCGAGTTCCGCACTTCTAACTGCCGGTTCCGCAGTCAATCCGCAGTTGTTTCCTGGTGATTCGCACTTCAAACCGCAGGATACGCAGTTGTTTTTGCGAGTACCGCACTCCAAACTGCCGGTTCCGCAGTCGTTTTTGCGAGTTCCGCACTTCCACTGCCGGTTCCGCAGTTGTTTCCTGATGATTTGCACTTCAAACCGCCGGTTCCGCAGTTGTTTTTGCGAGTTCCGCACTTTCCAACCTTCTCTTCCGAAATCGCGTTGGTCAGCCCTGAAAGTTCCGCGATCCGCAGTTCCGCAGTTCCGCGTTTTACCCACCGCCCAAAGATAAATATCAAATAGGAACCTATCTACTCTTCGGGAAGGGTTCAGTGTCACTTTTGACTAGTGGCGAACATGCCTGCGGCGTGAGTGGAAGAACCTGGGATCGATCCTGAAGCATATGCCAGATTTCTCTCAGGCATTAATAGCAAGGATTGTGTGTGTGGCAAGAAAGCGGACAGCGGATTGACGTGGGGTGAAATATTGTTCTTCGGATAGGACGTTAAGAAGGAGGCACCGCGTGCAGCATACACTGCACATATGTTAAAGATCACCTAACTGCAGGTCCATCAAAGTCCAGGCAGGTTACAATACAGAGAAACCACACACATCACAAGACATACGAGTACCTATGTCTCCCCTCTGCAGAGAACGACTCTCTTCGGTAAGGTTAGGTTGGTTTGGTGTCAGACGCTGTTTCACAGGTTCTCATGCCATAAAGGCAATCATCAATGGAGAACAGCAAAGTTCATCATACACCTGTGACCTGGGAAAGGGAAGGGAGGGAAGGGAAGGATACGCGACCGTCGGCTGCATTATACGAAAGGAGGAAAGGGTAAAGGAAGGAGAGGTAAGGAGGGGAAAGGAGTTCAGAATAACATCATCGGAATGTGGACGGGGCCTAGTCATATAGCATTCAATAACAGACAGACACAATCACACACACACACGCACCACACAAGAACACCCGCAAGCAAGCACCTGGGGGTGTGCGAATCCGGATTCGGATTCGAGCTCGAATCCGAATCCTGAGATGGATTCGGATTCGAAAATTTTGGATTCGGATTCGAGTCTCAGGATTCGGATTCGGATTCGAGCTTTTTGGATTCGGATTCGAGCATTTCGGATTCGGATTCGTCCTTTTGGATTCGAGGATTCGCGAATCCACTCGAATCCAAAAAAAGTGAAAGAGAAAATTCACAAAGGAAAAAAATTTCAATTCCGCCGCCGCGCGCGCAGTTTCGCACTTTCGCAGACGAAATCCCAGGAAATTGCGAAAATTCGCGGAAACGCGTTTTGAAAAAAATTGGACAGCCCTGCGTCAAGACAAGACAAGACGTAAGGTATGATGCCTTCTTTTCGGCAAAAAACCCACAACCTAAAATTTACTCTCGAATAAAAGAGAAAAAACACAATAATTGAGAAAAAAAAAACACATTTCACTCACTCACAAAACCCCAGCGCAACACAAAATTACCATACCTACATTATAGAAATACCTAACTAACCACTATCTAGCCCAACTCAAACTTGAACCACACAGCAAAACATCAAAAAATGCAAACGAGACTGCTCCTTCACAAACATGTTCAAAGCTCCTCTTGGCCTGGAATCTAAGATAAGTTAAAGTTAGGCCTACCTACCCACCTAAAGACAAAAATGAATGAAAGTGAAACAAAAAAACTTAGCTTTGAATTTTGGCTAAATCCTTCATCAATTGCTCAGCGTCAGATCAATCATCTCCCGGGCTAGGCATCATCATTACACCTCCTTCGTCATCCATTCAGTGTCCCTCACCACAGTTGTTCGTCCAACTGTTCCCCTTCACATTCGTCAATAATCTAAAATAGGAAAAAAGAAAATATAAAAGAAATAAAGATGACAAAGAAATAGGTACTTGAAAGGAATAAAGATGCAAC
>JASGXE010016248.1:0-10363 GCA_030068105.1 Sinentomon sp. SZTP_YWyxl
TTGAGATGGTAAAACATTGGTAGAAAATATGTGTAAATAAGAATTTTAGTTGTGTGAAATTGACGAATTAAGAACCGCTTTTGAAATGATACGAGGTGCTATAAACGCTAATAAAATTAGGGACTCTATAAATCTCAATTTTGTATTTACAAAAATGTGGAAAATATCGTGTGGACCTGTCCCAAACGCATGGTTTGACTTCTCGATCTCTGCCCCCATATCTTCCGTTTTCCTGACACCATAAATTCACAATTCCTATAAAGGAGTAGCTGATTTTGAAATGCAACAAGAGATTGGATGATCTAGTAATCTATTTTCCTTGGAAGACGGCTTTCTCATACAAGATTAGGTACTTACGGCAAATGTTTATGGAGTGCGAGAAATTTTTGACGACTATTTTCAAACATCTCGAGGAACCGCAATGCCAAAAGTTGTTGCCAATGCGGTTGGAAAAGTTATGGTTGCACTCCAATGCGGTTGCAAAAGTTGGTTGCACATCCAATGCGGTTGCAAAAGTTGGTTGCACATCCGATGAGGTAGCAAAAGTTGGTTGCACACCAATGAGGTAGCAAAAGTTGGCTCCACACCAATGCGGTTTCAAAAGTTGGTTGCACATCCAATGCGGTTGCAAAAGTTGGTTGCACACCAATGCGGTTGCAAAAGTTGGTTGCACATCCAATGCGGTTACACAAGTTGGTTGCACATCAATGCGGTTGCAAATGTTGGTTCGACACCAATGCGGTTGCAAAAGTTGGTTGCACACCACAATTCGGATGCTAAAGTTGGTTGCACACCACTGCTTTTGCAAAAGTTGGTTGTACACGAATGCGGCTGCAGAAGTTAACAAAGCTAAAACTCGAGGGTGACAATATTTTTTCGTTGATATTTCAGGTAAATGTCAATGGTTCATGATAATCTTTATTGCCGCCAATTCATGATATAAACCGCAGTAAACCAATCGGTCACTTCAAGTAAAAGTAATCAACTAATCCAGGATGATTCACATTGGTGGTGTAATTTCAATCGTCATCTTCTACTTGCTGATATTGGCAGTTGGAATTTGGGCAGGCCGGAAGAAAAGCGACAATGATTCCGATGCGGAAGAGGAAGTCATGCTTGCTGGACGAAATATTGGAATGTTTGTTGGGATATTTACAATGACAGGTGAGTCATGAAAAAACAGAGCATGATTCCTATGAAAGAATAATTATCGAGATGTGCATTGGAATGTTTACAATGACACGTGAGTCATGGAGAAAAAGAGAGCATGATTCCTGGAAGAACTATCGCGATCTTTGTTGGGATATTTACAATGACAGGTGAGTCATGGAAAAAAAGAGAGCATGATTCCTGGAAGAATGAATATCGAGACGTTTGTTGGGATATTCGTATTTCCAATGACAGGTGAGTCATGAAGAAAAAAAGAGCATGATTCTTGGAAGAATTAAAATCGCGATGTTTGTTGGGATATTAACAATGACAGGTGATTCATGAAGAAAAGAGATCATGAAAAGTGGAAGAAAATATTGGGATATATTTGTTGTGACGAAATGATTTCTGATTGATCAGAAGAGCGATCATGCTTGCAGGTTGATTCGGACATCTATAATGATTTGATGTTATCAGGAAAAGGGATAGTACTTTCTAGGCGATTTATTGTGATGTTCTCAAATGATCAGGCAAAGTTTGCACACTTGAGGTATGAAGAATAGGACGAAAACATTATACGATTTGTTGAATTTGTTTCTTTGTTTGGCTAGGTGTAATGATAAGTGATAACAGAGAGAAGCATTCTGCACATAGTCGAGAGAATATCGAAATGTTGTGTATTTATTTTCTTTATAAAGCGAGATAATAATTCATCATGAAATTGGTGTCATTTCCTATATCGGAATTCTTGTTTGGCTATTTGCGATGACCGGTTAGTGGTCATCCTTGCAATATCCGAATCACCTTTTTTAAAATCACCTTTGCTATATGAGATATTTCAATGAGTTATTTTGTGCTCAGCCGGTGAGTTGGAATTGTTCTAATGAAAGACTGCAAAAGTGTAGCCTTTACACTTTCATGCAGTTGTTCCAGATTCAATGATATTACTCCGCAGGCCCTTTAGGCCCAAAATGAGAGCTAACTAGATCCATAACCGCATAAACGTTTGGCCTTTGTGCAAAAACCTTGTTTTTTATCATGGAATATGGCCGAGCGTTTCATGGTTGCTCCCATTTACGCCCATTGTCCGTACATCTACATGAAAGTCAGTTCCCCCTTTTCTGATAAATTGGCCGAAGTGCTCGCAATTCTTCGAATGTTGGGAAGTTTTAGGCCTAACCTTACGCTGCAATATACAGATGCAACAATGAACAAGATAAAGGAAAGTAGGTCAATCCCGAAACAGTTTCGAAATTTAAATATCGGGATAAAGGAGGACTGCGTCAAAATCGACTTTGCGCTCAGAACATTACGTGTTAAACGTACGATGTTACTGTGATTCCAGACACTTGCAGACGACCAAGATATCACAGTAATACCTTCTTGTCCATTCTTACGGCGAAAGTTGGCGGACTTCGGTTTTTCTTCGGGAAAACCAATGTTTATTGCTGTTTTATTTTTGTTTCTATATTTACTGGCAAACCCAATTCGGCTCAGTTGATTACCTCCTAAGAAAGAATCGGCTGTTATAAAACCATATCATTTAGGACACCCGAAAACAAACTCCTCTTCCAGTCTTTTTGACTGAAACCATGGCAGCATTCATGGAGAAAGTTTCATTATTTTTTGGTTCTTCAGAGAATATACTCTGCCTTTCTCATAATTCTAAGAAAGTTAGCTCTTGTGGTATTCTCTGTCAACTCCTGCTCTCCATTCACTGAGACTAAAAGGCACTTTTCATAGGAAGATTGTCACGGGAGGGCGCAAGTTGATAGGATCTAATTTGCGACTTTTCGGGCTTTTATGACGAAAGACAAATATGTAGTCATCCGTTTGAAGAGAATTCCAAGCACTGGGTGATGCAAGGATGACAAGGCCATAGTTGGTGCCATGAATAAAATAATTCACAATTTTTACGACGAGATTAGATCCGAATCCTCAAGTACGTAACACAAACCATACAGAGGTCCTTTTACCTTACAGCAGTGCCGCTAATCCCTGTTCCGTAAGACTTTTGGGAGTTCGGTTTTTGAACATCTTGAGTCCAAAATCAAGCTCCCATGATGTGTAACAAGACGAAACCGGGATTATTTTGGATATTGTGGGGAGGCTGGGACGGAGGACTTTTGGAGGACTTCCATGTACCGGGTCCCGGAAGCCAGTTTACAAACCCTGCCGCGACTTTAGATGGCAGGTCGAGGCCCCAAGCGAGCATTGATTTTTCCTAGAGGGGACAGGGTTCAGGTTCAGATATAGCTTTAGGTAAGAAAAATCATTTTTCGTGAAGGCCCCAATCGAGCATTCTTGCACAAAACGCTCTCTGCTATCTAAAGTCGTGGCAGGGTTTGTAAAACCGCGTCCCGGAACATACTGGGTTGCACATTGCATGATTTTGAGCAAAAGAAGATGTGATTCAAAGTTCATTACCGATCAAGCACGGCGGGTTTGCGATAAAGATCCGGGAAGGCAGCCTGGTTTGGCCTGCCGTGTACCATGGAGGCACAGAAAGTGAGAAAAATTCGCGCTTGCGAATAAGGCAATAAGTGTAGACAGAAAAATTGTCTGTTTTTGTTGCGGAAACCCGAGAGATGTGATGCAAATACACGTTATCGCTGCAGAGGACTAATTCCTCACTTTGATTATCCTCCTGCAGGTATTGTGTGCAGAAAGGTTTTTCCCCTCTCCAAACTGTCGCAAAACTCAACGATACCTTCGGTGTCGACCGAGTTTACTTTGGCATCACGGTGGTGTTATTCTATTTCAAATTTAGGAAAAGATTGCCTCTGCTTCCTGGCTTGTAACTTTGTGGGACAAAACTGTAATGTTTTAATGCAACACTGGGAAACTTGAATGCTACTTGTGACTGTGAGTGTCCATTGTGAAATGCTTATAGAATCAATTTCAATTTCAATTTTATTTATTAAATTGCAGAATAATCGCAATTTTACAAAAGAGATTAAAAGAAAGTGAGGCATTTGAGAAGAGGCGATATTTACAATTTCCTTCGATAAATCAATTCAATTCATCTTAATTTTTTGCAAAATTGCAGAATAAAACAATAATGAAAAGATTTGTCGACAAACAGAAAAGAGTAAGAAATCTACAAAAAGTACCAAGGCACAACAAGGGAAAATTGAGCATGACAATGGCACAGGATGAAAAATTTTTCAACGCAATAATTGTTTGGTCTTCCACAAACGGACCCATCGTTTTGAACCGAATGGAGGAGTTCAAAGTAAGACTTAATTTTGGGGACATTAGCCAGCTTTAGACCGCAGAAAGGGTGAACCATTTGGAAGAGCGTTCCATTCCCTGAGAGTTTTTGGGAAGTAAGAATGAAAGTACGCATTGTACTTGAATACTGGAACTTCGAATTGAGAAAGATGATTTGATCTGCAATTTGTCTGTTTCGGGGCGAAATCGTTGGGCAAGACAAGTGCAGAAGACCCACAAAATGAGTTTTTGAGAAGTGAAAGCCTTCGCAGTGCCCTGCGTTCCTGCAGTGTAGATAGCATAAGTTTTTTAGCATTTCTGTGACACTTGAATTTCGAGAAAAGTCATTCACCGTGCAGCTGCCCTTTGCACTTTCTCCAACGCATCGATATGACAAATTAAATGAGGATCCCAGTCAGAGCTAGCGTATTCCAAGATAGGAAGCACCGTTGCAAGGTATGCTTTGAGCTTCACATTCTAATGGGCAGAAGCCAGATTTCGTCTGAGTGCACCCAGAGCACTTTTTGCTTTATTTATTGTTGTGTTAACCTGAACTGTCCAGTCGAGATTGTAGGAGATAGTGACTCCAAGGTATTTGAAGGTGCTGGAATCATTGGAAATAACACTCCCGCAGAGGGAATAGTGTCTTTCTGGTGGAGGAGCATGGGGGCTAGAGGACCTAATAAAGGATAATGCCACACACTTCTAGGCATTAATTTTCATTTTCCAGGTTGTGCACCACGTCTCAACCAAATCTAGATCATTTTGAATGATTTCAGCGGCAACATCATTGACAAGCGGAGCATAGATAACTATGTCGTCCGCAAACAAACGCATAGAACATTTTACACCATCAAATAAGTCGTTAATGTACAGAATGAAAAGCAGCGGACCCAAAGAACTTCACTGTGGTACCCCAGAAGACATGTGGAGGTGCTCACTGGAGTTCAAACCATCAATTCGTACTTGTGCTTTCTTTGGTCGAGATACGATACCAAAATTCGGAGGATAGCAAGCGGAAAACCATACCTCCCAAGTTTCAGCAACAAAGGTCGGTGATCAACCAAGTCAAATGCTTTTTGCAAATCAATGAAAACAGCATCTACAGACACTCTCCGTTCCAAGTGAGCAGTTACATCCTGCACAAAGCCAATAAGTTGGGTTTCGCAAGAGCGAAATTTGCGGAATCCATGCTGATTGGGATGAAGTAGGTTGCATTCTTCGGCATGCTTAGATATGGCAGAGAACAAAACCTTTTCAAACAGTTTAGAAACTCCTGAAATCAGAGAGATCGGCCGATAGTTAAAGGGGTTCGCACGGCTACCCTTCTTCGGGACTAGGATGACAGTTATGTTCTTCCAATCAGAGGGAAAGACCCCAGTGTCAATAATTTTTTGAAAAAGTACTTCCAGAAAAGGAGCGACAGAGAGCTTCAGACCCTGGAGTAATCGCACTGGAATGTTGTCAGAGCCCGCTGCTTTTCGGCATTTCATTTTACAAATTGAGTTTATAATGCTATACACGTTGCAGTTTGTTGTAAGGTAAAACATCAAATTTCTGCGCGTCTCTATAATCACTTCATCAGGCATTGTTCGAGATGCACCCACCTGTCTTTGACTCAACCCAGACGGGCCATCCATGGCATCAGTGTTTCGAACAGTGATAAAAGACTCATGAGAAGTAGACTGTTGAGGCAGATTGTCCAATATATTCGGTGTGAAATTCTCTCGAAAACAAGCTACCAATTTATTTGCTTTCTCAGCGGGAGTCACAATTATGGAACCGTCCTCGTCAATCAATGAGGGAACCGAACCAACGGCCCCTCTCCGTTGCCTAAGGTAGTTCCAAAATGGGATTGAATGAGGTGATTTGACAAGCTTGTCCATATAACCAGAGAAAAGATTTGCATTGTACCTACTCCATGCTTTGAAGCTTGAGTCCATTTGCTATGCGAATATTAAATTCCGTGGGGAATCTGGTTGCTTTGTCCTTCCACCTCCGTCGCGCACGTTGCAAAGTCTTCAGATTTCGGTTTACCCATGGGTAGCGGGTGTCTATAACCGAAGTATGGGCGGGAATTGCTTCCAGGATTTCTATCAAAAGTTCTCTAACGAAGAGCCACAACTCATTAACTCCAGATGTAGTTGAAGCGCCTGCTTGAAATAAGTTGAAATTTGCAGAAAGGAATAAATTCACCTCTGTCCAGTCAACTAAATCAAACCTTTTGACGCTCTTACATTTTCTGAAATTGATGTTTCCCGCTCCCGCTGAGCTAAAATGAAATGCGCTCTTAACAATCAAATGATCAGAAATTCCTGGGAAGACATCAATGTTTAGATCATGCGGTTTAAAGTTCAAAACAACAAGATCCAAAATGTTGCCAGCGCCACCACTACCTAGTCTCGTTGGAACTTTTACAACCTGGGTGAGGCCCGCCTGAAGCAGAGTATCAAGAAACAGAACGTTCTTTGCAGGCCCTCTTAAGTTCTCATTGTTATTCCAGTCAGTGCTTGCCAAATTGAAATCCCCGGATATGATCAGAAATGCTCTGCGAGAGGCTGCCAGATGACTGAAGTAAAGAAGTATTTCAGTCAGCCTACCTACAGCTTCAATACCACCAGACGGAGAGAGGTACACACGTACTGCCCAAAAGAAGTTCATGTTTTCCAAACCTTGAGTTGCACCATACCGTTTCAAGCTGGTCCCCAAAGGAAAGCGGAATATTTGGAGCGGGAACAATTGGAAAGCCCTTCATAGATGGAGCTAAAATAATTGCCGAGCCACCCCCTTTGTTTTGTGATTGCCTATCCTGTCTGAAGATAGTGTTATTCTCATGGAATGCTTCAGCATTTGTTGTATGATTTTCCCACCAAGTTTCCGGAAGAAAAAGGATGCTCGCTTGTTTTTGGAGAGCAACATCGAGAAGTTCAGTTTTCTTATGAAGGGAATTCAGACTCTGACAGTTGACAGTTAGACAATTTAGAGTTTGGCATTGCGCACTGTTCCCAGATGTAATTTCATTAGAGGTTTGTGTCGGGGAAGCTACATCATTCTTCATGTCCGTTCGCTTATGAGAAAGAACCCTTTGAACCAGGCCCTTGATCAGTCGAAGAAAAAGGGACAGACATAGATGGAGAGAGTATGTCAACGTTGGTTTGCGTGACAGGAGCGGGAGGATGAAGCAAAGAATCCCTTAATCCCTTCTTATCAGTCCCAAAAGCTACTTCGTAGCACGTTCTTTGTGCTGGCACGGGGAGAGAACTCATGAAGTCAATAATTGGCCCAACCTCTTGGGAGATAGAGGTCAGTTGTTGGTTCTCACGGACAGAACACGTAGGGTTATCAGGAGATGGAGAGGAGTGGTTGACGTGAGCAGGGGCAATGGGAATCTCCACAAGATTTGATTGAAATTTTATTTTATTTTATTTTTTTAATTTTATAAATTTTATCCCTATTCATTTTTGTGTCATAACCACAGGGATAACCCATCAAAACGGCAATCCTTTTGAATCTTTCCTCATAATTTGAATATTCGCGAATTTTTGCTCTCCGCATCCTACAGGAATCATCTCCGATGAAAAATCGATTTTCTTTGCATGGAAATCGGGAACGTTGTCCGCAGGAGTCGACAAAAACAAGACCAGAGCATGTAAATTTCCCAGAGTTCCGTCAAGACGGGAAATTGAAGCATGTGTTTAGGTACACAAACTTCGACAAAATCGCTTACCGTTTTGACGGAACTCTGGGAAAATCACATCTCCTTGCCCTTGTGTCCGTGGATGTCTCCTTGGCCTTTTGTCTTCGTGGATGTCTGTCGAAATTCCCGACTTCCATACAAACAAGGGAATGTAGCACAGGTATACCTATCCTGATTAGATGATGTCAGTAGATAGTGCCATTGAGAGGACAACCCAGGTTCTGCCATCAGGCCTGATCTTCCTTGAACGGCCCTAAAGTCAAACAACGGTGAGAAACATTTTTTCCCATGTCGATAACTGGGCATGTTCTGCCTGAACGAGGACAAGGAATAGGCAAACAACTATGTGAGGAGGCCTGTCATGAAGAATTATTAGATCTTCAGAATTGGGGCAACATAATGAATAAATGATGAGGAAAATTTCCTTTGAGTTTACACTGGCGAGTGAGAGCAAGAGGCGAAAGTTACTTTGTGCCCAGAAAAGTTACCGGGTGTGCGATAATGTCATTAATAAAAAACATTTTCATTTTCATTTGGACATTGCGATAACCGATTCGTATTTATCATGTTCGAACCATTGGGATTTGCAATCTGGAGATTCTTCAATTCCGTGGCATTGAAATTGGATTTGGTTTCGATTTTGAACTGAATCTGACTTTCGTATTTGACGCTGATGCGGGTATCATCTTAACCCCGATAGCAGCTGTCTATAAACGAGAATTCTTAGTCCAAGCAAGCCTCACTTTACCTCCGTTTTGTTGTCGAAAATTCTTAGAATTATTATTGAATTATGCTTGAATTTCTATGAATTATTAATGAATTGCCAATTCTGTCCTTTTCTGAAAAAACACAATTGTTTGACATATTCACGACCTCAGGCAGTTTTAGATTTTTGTCTCTGGGCGGCTCTCCCCGAGCCGCGAGATTTGCTGCGGAAAAATATTCACCGGGCTTTTCGTGGAGGATATCGGAGAGTTTTGTTGACATGCGAAAGAGAGCTTGCAGGGAAAGATAATAATGTCGATTGGGAAACCTTAATCATATAATAAGTTCGCAAAAATTTGAAAAATCAATTGGCAAAAGTAATTGACATTGATAAAAACGTTTGTTAATGGATACACCCCTTCAATTTCGTGGGATTTTTTGAAGTCTTCCTTTTTTAATGGAGGGGATATTAGCCTTAATCCTCGGCGTTTGTCGAAAACATGGATAGTAAACTTTGTTTCAAGTTTGCAACACTCAATGGCTGGAGTAAGACATCAGCCGGAAGAGAGTTCCATTCATGAGATTTCCCGTGAAATAAAGACACCCCATCTTTTCCAAGTATTGAATTGAGTTGTATATATGGGTTTCCCCATTATCATACACATACAACAAATTTTCACATACACACACAAGGAAGGAAAAAGAACTGACGCTGGGAGAAAACGGTAAGGAAAGTGAAAAGTTAATTGATCACAACTGCTTAAATTATTTTCAGTCAATGGAGCAGATAGACTTAAGGATCTGATTAGTGCATACCGTTCAGCTCACCCATGTTCAGAACTCTCTGAGCTGGGCAGGTTGGAAAATCTCCTCCTAAGAATTGGTAGCTCAATGGCTGGGAGAACACTGTTGAGGAATGTACATTCCAGTCAGCGATTGCACGCGAAAGGAAGGATATAGTACTCGATAAAGGCTCAAAATGCGAAAGTCCTTCCTCCTTAGCAACCAATAATTTCAAACAGTCAAGCTGAGCAATCAAAGGGAAAGGCTACTCCGCCTCCGGTGATACGAAAATGGATTGACACAAAAATAGCCGAAAAAAATTTTCTTAAAGCGAACCTTATTTGTTGCCAAGGAAAAATCAATAAAATGGAAACAGTGTGCCGAGCAGACAGAACGAATGTCCTCCTGTACCAATGAAAAAAGGAGGTTTCTGGTCACGGAGAATAAAGCTAGCTAATCATTTTCTTACTCCGACGTTGTTTTCACACAAATATCTAAACTCCCACCGAAAAGATGGACCAGAAACATTCTTATATTCAAAGGTAACCAACTAAAATCATCCCAAGTTAGAGTCACGACCGGCAGTGGAGACCACTACAGGTAGAGAAATTTACAACGAGATATTTTTGCAGCATTCAACCTAATGCCTTATCATGGGATCTCCGAGACCCCATCGGACAAGAATTATACAGTTTGACAATCTTCTCTGCGCAGTGTGGGGACCATAATTTCTGTCAAGCGTTGACCTTCTTAGAACACGCTGCACAGATCGTAATACCTGTACATCTCGCGTCCTTTTCGGATGCACAATCCATC
>JASGXE010016249.1:0-10817 GCA_030068105.1 Sinentomon sp. SZTP_YWyxl
GACAACACACCCTGAAGCTCAGCACGGACCTAGGAAGTCTTGTGGTTGCAATAACCAGGGCATAGAAAGTCTAGCGGTAATCAAAGGAAATAGCATTGCGGAACTCTACAAACAATGGTATCGTGCAGGACAAAATATCTAAACGCTTTGATTTTTCAACGATTTTGAGATTTCATTCTTATTGCAGTGAGGGAGTGATGCGCTGAGGAACACCAGGGACGATTGCCAGGGGGAAAAGAATTTGGTACTACAATCCCGGGGAGAAGTGATCCGGAATTGTGCTGAATGGAAAAATCCTGTCCGCAACCTCGGATTTGTGCTGCACGGAGCACTTCTCCCCGGCGTGACAACATTTGGGATCATGACAACAGAAATTTGACAACAGACGACAGAAATTTGACAACAGCAAACAATTTATTCGTACGACAACAGAAATTGCTGAGATGCTCATGCCATTTAGGATCATTGCCAGATTGGCGGAGAAGTATAATTTTCCAGTTTTTATTTGGGAGTATCTTTTGGGAACGCAGAATGGTATAAAGACAGGTGAGAAGTACTCGTATAATTTTGGGCGCACAAGTGTAAATGACGGGTCGAGGATGAGATCTCTATTTTCTGACGCCAGTGTAAAGCACGCTTTATGGCCGGTATGACGGCTAAGGAGAAGTTATCCGTTCCGCAATGCCTTTGCCAATAAATTCAAAGGTAAAGGAGAGGGAAGCGATTCATCTTTGGAAAGCCGAAGTCATCTATTCAGAATCTCAGCCGCTTCACAACCTTGCCCAAATTCCTCTGACGGCGTATCAATATTGACCGTGCGGTTCAGTTCGGTTCCCTCCAGCGCCCACGAGCAACTGACAAAAATTCCGAAACCCATTTCGATAAATGAATAAATAAACATGGCAACGTCGGAAAGCGAGATGAGGTGAGCAAATTGAAAGGCGAAATGAGGTATTGGGGAGCGGGGGGATACCTTCTGTCCAGAGATGAAAATCAGGGCATGACACTACGGGGAGGAGAAAGATGTTGCTTTGGTTTTACAGGGTGTTGAGAAAACGGTAATTTCCAACGAAACATGGTTGGATTCCTCCGCAGATTCCTCATCAGATTCCTCCTCAGATTCCTCCTCAGATTCCTCCTCAGATTCCTCCTCAGATTTCTCCTCAGATTCCTCCCCAGATTCCTCCTCAGATTCCTCCTCAGATTCCTCCTCAGACTCCTCCTCAGATTCCTCCTCAGATTCCTCCTCAGATTCCTCCTAAGATTCCTCCTCAGATTCCTCCTCAGATTCCTCCTCAGATTCCTTCTCAGACGACTCTTCGAAGCAGCTGCGAGGGTGAGGAAAGAAATTCTTTTGCAAGGAAAAAGTCAAGGATCAGTTTCCGGCCCCTAAGTAAAAATGTCCAAGGAACTATATCACTCTCCATGCAACAGTTTAGGCAAGGAGACTCATAAAGAAAACGGGGGTCACAAAAGTAAATTGCCGAAGAAATTAGTTATCCATACACCTTTCGCCATTTAAGTATTGCCTCGCCGAAACTCACATTCACACTCTAAGTTAGACTTTTCTGATTGGAACACCTTTTGTAAAGGGGGCATAGAGGAAGTGTTCCCTTCGGAACATTTTTCGGAGCACGGAATATGTTCTTGGAAAGTTATTTTCTATCAAAAAGATAGAACACATTCGCCATTTAGAGCAAATGGAGTTTTCACAAGTTTGTGACAGGAAAATTACGTCCCAAAAACGTTTTGAAATGCACGCTTCCATCAAAGCCCGTTTTAAAAAGGTGTTCGAAGTGGAAACACCAAATTCAGAGTGTACACTTCTGCATGCATTGGAAATAAACTAAAAGGTTTAAGAAGGTGCGGATTGATACATCTAACCTATTACCCAACCTAACCAATAAAGTACTCTTAGCCTAACCTTAAACTTAACATATTCTAACCCATATTTCCTAACATGACCCCTATTTTTCGGGAGGTGGCACCGTTGACGTGACAGTCAACTGCTTTTGAAATTCGATGCAACTGCCTCAATAACCATTTTCTCTGTTGACGGCCACTTTCTCTATTGGGGTTACTTTTCGTCGGAAGATGGGTTTGTACAGTCGCTACGGAATTTTTTACACACATGTAAAAAATTGCGACTATTCACATTTTAACAAAAACTCCACATGCTGTAGAGATTTAAGATCCAAAGAATCCACATATGTAGGCAACAGTTTAGGTAAGGGGAATCATATTGAAAACGGGGACTCAAGTATCCCCTTTTACAACCGAAGTCAAAATCTGGCAACTCTAGAAAGCATTGCTGCAATCTGGCACTTTTATTATAACGTACTGCCAGTTTAATATGAAAAAAGAGAGAAAATATTTCAGAGGCAACAGGTTAACGGGAAAAACACATGTGTGAAAAAAAGTGGTGGCGGAATTAATGTGCTCATACATGTAAACATTGCAGCTGTTCAGATTTTGCAAAAAATCTATGCTGTAGAAATTAAAGATCCCCTTAGACAAGAGAGGTCAAAATGTGAAGCCCGAACCCAGATTTGAATCACCCTGCAGAAGCCGACCATGCCTCCTTCCGAAAGACTTTCCGAACACCGTGCTGCACGTCGCATGCAAAGTGGATTGAATACAAAATTAATGGGAAAACGTGGGGTATGTATGTTTGCCGGATCGTTTTTTATTTGAAAGAGAGAAAGGCATTTAAGAGAGACTTTCTATAAATGGCGCAGGATGAATGAAATAAATCAAATTGGATCTCAAATATTATTGCAATTTGAAAGGCTGAACAAAATAACAGAATACATAGGGACCTATAGCTCAGTTTGGCTTAGGCCATATAAATCAACACGGTGTTCCGGAAAAAGGTAACCGCGATATAAAATTTAAAATTTTGAACGCATCTGCCAAAAATATGGATGAGATAATCGCCGGAAAAATGACAAGCGCCAAAATGACGTTATCTCGCATGCGATACCGTTACTTTCCATGCGCTTCCGGTTGCGAAAACGAAGGTGACTGGCGCCGAAAATTCAAGAGCCTTTTCGTTCCTCGCAAAATGTTTTGAATTTCCGACACTTTTAATCTGCACAACGTTCAGGTTGCGGCTTTTTCAATGGCTTCTTTGGCCGATTTTTGTGCCGCCTCGCACAGGCTATCCAGTGTTCAGCAGAACAACGAGAGTTCATCGAACGAGAGTTCATCGAACAACGAGACGAACCATTTGATTTGGCCCCTCCACTTTTTTCGTAACGAACTCAATGGTGTCATCTTGCGGCAAACCGACCAAGTGGAAAGAGAACGTCGGCAAAGATGACCTGCTCCATAGTATATGACACTGCTCCATGGTATATGACACATAGTAGGTGTATGACACTATCCCATAGCAGTATAAAGTTGGCAAAAATCACAAAGCGGTTCTCTGCACAGTTTATGGTCATGCATCCTCAAATTCAGTCATATAGGTGTCTGTTATCTGTTCATTTTCGAGTCATCAGATTCATTATACGTTGGCTTGACACGATAAAAGCTTCGCGAAAAGAGGGCAACTGACGGAATTTGGGCCCAAAGAGCAAAAGCAATTGATGGAAAATTGCCGTTTTTTGTATTGCTGGAAGGGGAGCAACAACTTGACGGACGTGAAAGCGATTGCTTTGTCATTGCTCTAAAATTTGCCAGAAAAGTCAAATTCGATTTTCAGCTCACGAAAACCGAAAAGCCGCCGTAGCTCATAAGTCACTGGCCGCAGCCTTCGTACTGATTTTGCATTAGGCGTGCCGCAGGTTCGAGTCCCAACAGAGCTCGGTATTTTTCTGAAATATCCGTGGTGCTGGCCATCTATTGGTGAAGGAACCAACTTCAAGTTCAATTTGGACATCCCGCCCAAAATGGCAAATGGTTCATCTCGTTGCAAATCTCGGGAGTTCAGTTCGCGACTTTTCCTGCGGGTCACTTTTGCTCCGACTCGTGTGCCGGCCTGCACTGGCTTCGGGAGCGGCTAGTCAGTGCTTTCCGCGGGAACTTATCCTGTGCTCGGCTGCCTTGATTGGCAAGCAACGAGCATATTATTGCGAGTTTTTTAATGCGAGGGTCACTGTCTTGGCCACGCAGGACCCAAACACAGGCGACCTCGGGACAGGAAAAAATGAAATGTTAAATTGCAAACTGCCGAATTGAAGGTAAATTTAATTCCCTCCCAGCAGTCTGCTGGTCAGGGCCTGATAACGCCCGCCAAATGAAAGAAAAAAAAAAACAAAACAGGAGAGCATGTCCGCAAAGAGCAGTATGCTCTTGCACACCGACGATATCAGTCAAAGCAAGTTAATGATGTTGTTGACATTTTTAAAACCAAGTCAATATCATAGCCAGAACACGCGCTGAAAATTGCGATAACATTTATCAAATCACCGTGTGGCGATATTAAAATATACACCGATGATATTTGTCGATACACGTTTGTGATATTGTTGACGTTTTTAAGACCAAGTCGATATTACATAGCAAGAATACGGGCTGAAAAATGCGGCAACATTTATCAGATTGCTGTGTGGTGATATAACCTTACCGATGATATTATAGTCGAAGCAAGTTTGTGATACTGTTGAAATTTTTTAAAAACACGTCGATATTCATAACCACAAAAACCGGGCATAAATGCGGTGACATTTATCAGATTTACTGCTATGGCGCAATCCCATTAGAATTTGCTTTGCGCTTTGTGCCATATTGTATTTTTATACATATTAAAATTTCATTTTATTCTGAACGTTTCGATAATAACGTTCGTTCGAATTTTATTTTGGCAGCAACAGAATTCCCGTTGGGTGCCTCCATAAATTCCTTCAAGCCCCAGCGGCGCTACAACTTTAGTCCCAATATTCAACCCCCCCCAAAACTACCACACACCCGATACCAAAGGAGACAAAGATAAGAAGAGAAATTCAGCTAAAATTTCAGATGAAAAAAAAAACAGTCAATTTCGCGACAGAAATATTATCCTGTCAGGAATAAATGATTATTAGCCTTGGGCCCGGGGTTCGAGCACAATTCCTCCTCAGGTATGCATGAGATAGGGGAATTGGGTCCTAGTCTCTCAATTCCTCGCGCGATCTCCCACATCCATGCGAGAGATATTCGCCGCACGCCAAACGAACGAATGGCCTGACAAAAGTGAACAGGCAATGTGTATTCAGATCTCCGAAAAATGTCCCTGTTGTTACCCGGAGAGCTCATATGCAAATTATAGGCATATCTCGTTAGGCTGCCGGGCCGGGCCTGGATAGAGCGTTCTATTCGCTTAGACTAATAGATTGCGCAAAAAACATGTCTGAACCTGTTTTTCATGCGCTTATTTGCTCTCTTTTTCGCTTATAAATAAGGAAAGACATAATTTGCTTTTGTCGTTAGATCACGTCGTGAAGAAATTTACACAGACGAAGCAGTTGAAAGTACAGTGGTAAATTATTACTTCTGACATTTTCGATATGAGGCTAGGACAACTTGCACTCGTAATCAGGCGTTCTAACATTATTTAGGATGTGATCCTGCAATTCTTTCGGAACTACAGTGTAAAAAGTTTTGTTTCAAAACTTTTCCTTTGCTTTTTAATTGTGGCGGCTTCCATGAATTTTTACCACCCAAAACACCAATTTGTTAAAAGTATCCATTTTGCACTGCTGACAGGCTGGCTTTGAGTGTTGAATGCGTTGAGAGGTGGGCAATATTTCCACCGGACGAAATTGAAAGTTGGAAATGCACTTTAGCCATGTTGCTGAATAAGAAACAGTCGCCAGCGTGCGCGAAAGTGGACCATGGAGGATAGAAACAACTCCAGAGGTGTTCATACCACGTCCGCCAAAAGATTCTTTTACATTGGCAATCGTAGAGTTTATAGATGTAAATAGGTACCCTGCCTGGAATGGGGATAATCGTCAAAAATAAAAACTATTTGAGGAAGCTGCGTGTGTTTCGCCCAATCACAGGGATGCAAAGAGTAGCGGCGGAATTGCAAAATCACTGATGATCTTGTTAAGCCTATTTGTTGAGGTGGAAACTCCAACAATAAAATAATAAATCAATCAATCAATCAACTAATTCACGGCAATATCTTGGTTGCACGGAATTGCTTCTTGAAAGTAATCCTCAAACTGAAATTGATTTATAAAATTCGGACCCGAAATTGTTGACACATGGGGACACCCTTCTTGAACATGTCTTGAAACTGTTTTGGGGGCAACATTTTTCTGGCAACATTTTTCATATTGCTGGTATTGCTTTTTGCTAAACTTTCTAACCTGCAATTTAGTCATAAAAACTCTGACCTGCAATACTTGATTGATGTAAATATCTTTACGAATTCTGGCTCACAGTTGATTCTCGATAACAACTTTCTTTTATGCAGTAATTTCTTCCTGGAGGCATCTTTCGAACCTGCAATCGATTAAAAAAACTGAACTTGTTTCATGGAAACATCTTTACGAATTCTGACCAATTGCTTCACGACAAAATCTTTCTAGTACGCAATTACGTCCTCCAAACATCTTTCTAACCTGCAATTGACTCATAAAAAATTTAACCTGCAACACCTGGAATATCATCTTCGAATTCTGACCCATACAATTGATTCAGGATAACATCTCTCTTGTACGCAATTATATCCTTGACCCTTGATCTCTCTGACCTGCAATTGACTCATTTCAATTAAACATCGTCTTAAACATAGATTAGCCTGCAAAGATTCATAGAACATCCTCCTGAATTCTTGCCTGCAGTGGATTCATCAGAATTGTTTTCTGGAAATGAATACCGATTCATTGAAGTGCTTCTGAAACCGAGTGTTTCCTTGGCAACAATCGTAAGGAAAATTCGGCTTTGAGGCCAGAATTTTGAGAAGAAAAAAAAAAACATATTCTGTAACTGATGTATGTACACCAATTTTAATCCCGCTCACACAGAATGTCCCGAAAATATCATCGATAAAGACGTTAACGTCGTGTTTTACAGAGCGATTCATATGGAAAAGCATGGAGAGCGAAATTCCACTCTGAACAATAAGGCCGTTCGAATTATTGTGGGAAAAAACTTCCTGCAGTCGGCATGTACAGTACGTTATAAAAAAAACCTGTTACAATACAGGAGGAATGGGAGATGATGATTTCCATTTGCAAAATTGAAGTTTTTTTGCAGGAAAGAAAAATGGAATGAACACAAAGATTGACCAAAATGAAAGTTCGAAAGAGTCAACTCGGAGACGTGTTTACAAACCCCATCCGAAAGTGAGATATTAGTGACTTTCATGCGTCTCATTTTGGTGCCGTGGAGCGAGAAGGTGAGGTTGTTATGCCCAGCAATATAAGGGCTCGGCATTCATTTAGTGCTCTCTAAGTGAGGTTAGAGTTACTAGATTTGTGTGGATTAGGCTCAATGCTCAGGCTCAGTGCTTTACTGCGAAGAAAGACGCAGAGGTCACTGAAGACAGAAAGTGGCTTTTGACTTTTTGCTGAACACAGCAGCTGCGTGTGGAAATGTTTTCAAATAACTTTTCATGACAATCTGATGTGGAAATGAACGTTTCGAGAAGTTGTTGCTTTTAAGTGATCCTGGCCTGGTCCAGACCGTGGCTACAGAATACCTGGTTGTCAGGAACGGTTCCGTGTCTCTTGGTATCTTGCAAACAAGCAAAAATGGTGGAAAGAGAGATTGCAGTGATTTCAATGGTGGATGATCAGTTTCGAACTTTCTCTTTTGTCGCCATGTTTCAAAAAGATCCTTTTTCAGTTGTCCAACAGGGAACCATATTTGGATAGTTTCTCGACCTGCTTATACATAGCAGAGATTTTAATGCAAATTATGCGGAATAGAAATGAAAGTTTTTCTAAATGAAAAAGCCTACAGCTCATTCCACTTGAAGATATGAGCTGAGAGTGCTTCACCCTGCTCTTCTATTTAAATACACAGAAAACTTTAATTTCTATGCCGAGAATGAAGTTTTCGACCGAGTTTTCATTGTTGAAAGAATTCTGAATTCACTCTGAGCACACTTGGGAGCATTCTTATCTCATATCTTCAAGTGTAATGAGGAGTGTATGAAAAGCGGAATCGAGTGGCAATCTTTATTCCACGCAGCCATATAGTCTCCTCCATACCACATGCTTGGCAGGACTTAGAAGATCGACACCTTATTATAGCAAGGAGCGCCTGTCTCTTGGTGTTTGTAATGTTTTCCCAAACGCAAGTAACCTATCAATATGCAGAGCCGAGACCTCCCTCTGGGAGACGAAGGATTTTCAACGGCCTTTTGCAAAGCACTTCAAAGGCAAGGCGTCAGATCCGCCGAGATCTGATTATAAATTTCAAAGAAGATTTGAGAAATTTTCGTCTGAGATTTCTTGGCGCATTTATCGTGAAGGAGGTCGATCTTGACGGAATTCTTTGATCTCTGCAAGGGAATCTTGGAGGCGCCGTGGCTATGCATCGGTCGATGCAACGATGCCTTCATTCATAATGTACAGGATGTTACTCAATACAGAATGTTCCAGAAATACACAGACAAACTCACACCAGTGCTTCATCTAGCCCACACAAATTAAACCCCGCAGATATACGAGTAGTCCCTTAAAGTCCCCCAAATGGGCCCAAAAGGGGGCCAAGTGGGCTGAACTGAAAGTCATCGTACAGGTCCTATTTTCTGCGCGAGTTCCTCAGAACAAAGTAAAAGCAATTTTCTGATCAGTGGCAACATGTTCTCCGCCCCCTCATTTCCCTGACACAGGCCCCCAAATCCACGAAATATGCCCTTATAAATGTGTCCAATGGCCCCCAATGGAGCCGCATACAATTTGTCACGGCATAGCTCCAATTGTTTGCATATGGGTAGGTGCTCCATCCAGCTGAACACAAAACATTCAGAGACCAAACTTGACTCAACCCACGATTTTGAAGATGTGCCTCCTTAAACATTCCAAATTCACCAAGCAACAAACGTGGTCCCTGGATATTTTGTATTCAGATGGTGTTGAAGAACCCATATGCGCAAAATATGGGAGCTGTAAGATCACAGTTTGTATATGCGGGTCCATTGGGGGGCCCTGGGACAAATTGGGGCCCCAGGGGCATATTTCGTGGATTTTCGGTGCCTATATCAGGGAAATGGGGGGCTGATACGCATTTTTCTAAAGAATGTCTTGTTTTTAGTTTTTCTGAAAAACTCACGTGCGAAAAATCAGACCTGTACGATGTCTCTGATTTCAACCCCATTGGTCCCCTTTGCGCCTATTTTTGGGATTTTGAGGGGCCATATCTGGGGGTCTGATCACATTTTGTCACATGAACAAGTTTGTTTCCCATACTTGGGCAAGAGGAAGCACTGATATGAGTTTTTTCGGTGCGTTTCTGGATTTTGTTAAAATCCGAAGAATCGAAATGTGGAAGGTTGTTGCGTCGCTACATTATGGTCCCACGACGCAGGAGTACACAGCCAGTGATTTTCCGCACACCCTGTTGCCACATTTGCCGCCAAGATCATGTGTGCGAAGTGTATTAACTGTCTCATCATCACGTCAGACAAGACTGTGCCATAATACACCTCAAGCCTATTTCCTTTCTACTCGTATAGTTGACGTCAATATTATATTGCTTGAAAAGTATGCGAAATGAATATTATTGGAATAGCAGTTAACATCTGAATCGCTAAATTTCCATATTTTCATGAAGGGCTGCTGCAGTCGCGTCGCATCAGACACCTATACACTGTGCTTTCACTGAGGTTCGCTATGTACCTAAAAGACTTGCGCTGCGAGCTCAGGGTGTCCTTCCTGATCCTGTCGCGTTCGCTACCAGCGGTGAGACTGAAAACGACAGCAGAAAAAACGTCCAAGAAAAGGAAGTCAGGCGTATTGAATTGGACAATAATTAATCCTAAGACCAGCATTGATGCCACGTTGCCGAAAGGACTCTCCCACGCTGGACTCCACCCACACAAAAATCAAGTCCATACAGGAATCTGTCGTAATGGTCGATAGGAGAACTCTCCCATGGAATATTCCATACGGCAGAAAAAGCACATAAGACTCCACAAAATTAAAATCCAAACCAACGATATCATCTCTCATGGTGGACTCAAGCGACATAATGGACAATCTGATTGAAAGCGCGAACACAACATTGGACTGTAAAGATGTTAATGTGTAAAAGGCTGTTAGTGTTGGTGTTAAAGGACATATTATGTTATTGTTTACTTATTAAGTGCGAAAAGGATGTCTATGTTAAGGATGTTCATGGTTTAAAGTATCTTTGTGTTTGTGTTAAAGGATATGTTAGTAAAAAACGATGTCCGTGTTAAAGGATGTTAGTGTTGAAGGATGTTAGTTTTGGAGGATGTTAGTGTCAAAGGATGTTAGTGCTGAAGCATGTGTCTGAAAGATGTCAGTGTTAAAGGATGTTAGTGTTGGAGGATGTTAGTGTTAAAGGATGTTAGTGTTGAAGGATGTTAGTTTTGGAGAATGTTAGTGTCAAAGGATGTTAGTGCTGAAGCATGTGTCTGAAAGATGTCAGTGTTAAAGGATGTTAGTGTTGGAGGATGTTAGTGTTAAAGGATGTTAGTGTTGAAGGATGTTAGTTTTGGAGGATGTTAGTGTCAAAGGATGTTAGTGCTGAAAGATGTGTCTGAAAGATGTCAGTGTTAAAGGATGTTAGTTTAAAGATGCTAGAGTTGGAGGATGTCAGTGTTGGAGGATGTTAGTGTTAGTGTAAGTTTTAAGTATTGTTAGTGTTGGAGGATGTTAGTGTTGGAGGATGTTAGTCTTAAAGGATGT
>JASGXE010016250.1:0-11262 GCA_030068105.1 Sinentomon sp. SZTP_YWyxl
TGAGCATTTTTTTTTTCATTTCAAGGCCTACCTAATGTTTTTAATGTATCTTCTCTTATTATTTTCATCTGGCTTCATTTGAAGTAATTGCAATTCCTAATTCTCGATCACAGAATGCATGTTGGCTGTAACCATTCGCATTTTGGTGCCGCAGGCAGAAGTTTTAATTTTTTTGATATTGGGTACCTACCTACCTACCTTAGTTACTTTAGGTAGGTTTAGGTTGGCACAGGACAGAATCGGCCAGTCTGGCTGTCTGCATTTCAGGGACCACCCTTGTCATATTTCATCTGAACTTTGAACCAGAGTCTAGTCCTATCTGCCTCTTGCACAGAAATTTGCATTTCGCTCTGTGGCCTCTAGGTAGGCTTAACTCCGCCTAATTGATAAACTCAAAATAACTAAAATGGCACGAAATTGTAGAAGTGCTTTTTGTGACCAGCAAAGAAATTAGGTACCTACCTACAGTGAGAAAAATTAAATAAAAAGTTGGAATTTGTTGTTATGCGCAACCCCTAGCGAACTGGAAGTCATTGTGCCGACAGGGGCTGGGCTTTGGACCCCAGCTGCAGAAAGTGCCCACAACAGATTTGGCTTTAGGCTATTTGCTGAAGAAGCCATAATCATTATTGTGAAGCCATAACCATTTGTGAAATTGTGAATTGCCTTCATCCGGATTTTGCAAAAGAGATTCAGACCATTCTTGCTGAAAGTAGGTAGGTACGCAGATAATCATCTGGTGTGACGTGGACGTGACATCATGAAGGCAGGCACCTATACCTACATACCTATGGACCTTTCTGACCATTCCTGTACTTTCGATATGATTTCTCCACCAACAATATTCGTAAAACATGGCGTTTTTCTTGGAGGGTGGTGCTTTATGTACCTACCTATATGGTGTCTGTTGCCATCGTGTTTTGACTTCTTCTTTGTACTTTTGTTTACATCATTTTGTTGTTACCGTTCATTTCACACCATTATTTTTTTACAACAAGCACAAATTCAAAGTGCAGCCTGGTTTTTTAAACTTTAATTTCTGTGCTGCAAGATCTCTAATGTCGATGTAAAGGGCTTTCTTGATGGGTACAAATGATGAGCTTTTAATTTGTAATACAGAACTTTTATTTCAATTCCACAGACTTCCATTAAATGAAAACGAGTTGTTCACGCAACACTGATTAAGCTTGATTAAGATTCAGAGTGACAACATCATGCATCTGAGCTTCCAATGTGTATGAAGAACAGTAGGCCTATTTGAATAAATGATTATAAAAACTATAGCCTAATTTCTAGTGCTATTCAATTGTGAATTAAAGGAAATGGCTCGCCAACAATGATGAGCTATAATTTCTGGTGGAGAGCTTTTTATTTCTATGCCTCAAGGCTTCCAGTTCCATTATTGAGTAAGAGAGTGCCTGAATAAAGATGATAAAGAAAATTTTCTTATGCAGAACTTTTATTTCTCTGCTGCAAGTTTGCATTGGTGAATGAAAATAAGTACCTGTCTAGGTATATCATAGTAGGTACCTGCCTACCTACCTACCTATGTGTCATGCCAGCAATGATGTTAGGTGTTTGTACCTAAGTACTTAAATTTCTGGTGGAAAGTTTGAATTTTTGCACCTCTTCATATCCATTGTGTTTGAAAAACATCTGAATAAAGATGAAAACTTTAATTTCTAATGAAGAGCTTTCATTTCTTTGCTGCAAGATTTCCATTGTTGAATGAAAAGCAGTTACCTGTTTATCATGCTAACAATGATGAAACTTGTTTCTGATGCAACATCCATTGTGTTTGAAGAAGAGGGTTTGAAGGAAACATGACGAAGAAAACTTTAATTTCTGATGCAAAACTTTTATTTCTGTGCCGCATGGCCTCCATTGTATCTCAACTGAACAGAAGTGCAAGTGGATATGTGGGTAGGTGCTTATCTACCATGCCAACAATGCTGAAACTTTAATGTCTGATGCGAAGCTATTATTTTGCAGCTTAAAACATCCCAAGTGTTTGAAGGAAGGGTCTAGAATAAAACATGATGAAAAAACTTTAATTTCTAAGGCAAAACTTTTATTTCTCTGTCGCAAGACTTCCATTCCTCGATTTCAAGTACCTAGCGCATCAACATGGTCGACTACACAGTTGCTTTTCTTTCGATTTCTTCAGTTCTTTTCGCCGGTTCAGCTTTGGCAAATTCAGGAAAAGATGTGCAAACGGTAGTCGAGAAATGCTACGAGTGTGAATACAATGATCCAACAACCAGAGCATTGAAGGATTGTCGTGCTTTTGACGATGCTTCTGATAAGAGTCGATTTGTTTGAGATTGCTCATCTGATGCCGTCGGTTGCATCTATTTCAATGGTCAGAAGCGTTTACGTGTCGGTAATATGCAGTCGAATTTTGAGTACAGAGTTTGCATGGATGAAAAGGATGTCAGGGACTTTGGCCACCACAAAGGATGTCAGAACAAGAATTTCTCCATCATGGCTGTCGAGTGGAGTGGAAATCTCTGCATCTGCAAATCAGACCTGCGCAATTTGGACCAATTGTCAATTGGTCCAAATTGCACAGCCAACAGCACAGCATCATCGAGATCGTTGAATCTTGCAACAATGATTGGAATCTTGATCACTGCATTACTTCTTGGCTCATTTCTATAAAAGCACAATCTTGACAACATTGCAGTTCTGTTCATTATATCTTGCATAACTACCTACTCGTATTTTTGTAACTGGTACTTTCGTTATCTGTATTGAAACCTCCCGCTCCAGTATGTTAGTTCAATCACTCATACAAATGACTTGAATAAGAAGTAGATAAGTGGATACCTATCTACTTCATGTCAACAATGATGAAACTTTAATTTCTGGTACAAATCTTTAATTTCTGCACCTTAAAACACCCATTGTGTTTGAAGAAGAGGGTCTGAATAAAAGATGATGAAAAACTTATATTTCCAATGCAAAACTTTTCTTTCTCTGCCGCAATACTTCCGTTGTGAACGAACAGAAGTGGATAGGTAGGTAGGTACCTCTCTTATCATGCCAACAATGATGGAACTTTAATTTCTGCATCTTATAACATCCATTGTGTTTGAAGAAGAGGGTCTGAATAAAAGATGCTGAAAAACTTTAATTTCTAATTGAAAACTTTTATTTCTCTGCCGCAAGACTTCCATTGTAATTGAACAGGCGTAGGCTAGATAGGTAGGCAACCTATCTACTTACCTGTCATGCCAACAATGATGAAACTTTAATTTCTGATGCGAAGCTATGATTTTTACAAGCTGGAAACATCCATTGTGTTTGAAGAAGAGGGTCTGAATAAAAGATCATGAAAAAACTTTAATTTCTAATTGAAAACTTTTATTTCTCTACCGCAAGACTTCCATTGTGCATGAACAGAAGTGGATAGGTAGGTGGTAGGGTGGATATGTCTATTAGTCGGGGGCTTGTTTGGACGTGTTGCTACACCCTTTGGTGTGGCCCACTATAGCCCGCTTCCGGCTGCCGGTCTTAATGGCTGTACAGACGGGGCCAACCAAATGTGACAGGGGCGTTTTTTTCTTTTTATTTTCCAGGCTGATTATTTTCCAGGCAGTTAATCTTTTAAAAAAATCAGTTTTCACTATTTTTCACTTGTTTGTTTCTCGGCATAGGACAATGCAAGTTGGCCTTCCCGTGTGGCAAGCTGGGCTTCCCTGCCGACAGAAGCTGTTCCATGCACATTCGGTTGCGAAGCGCAGAGATAAGGCAGCGATAAGGCGTGGCTGCTGATTTACCTACTGGAATGAATGCAATTACAAAAAGCGTTGTATATCAGGGAAGAGCTGCCCAGTCGGTGTTCGACAGTTTCAGTCAATTTGCAGCGAACTGATATCCTGGCAAGCATCGTGTTGAAGTGATTTTGGACCAAGAATGCCTCAAGGTCGTGCAGTCGCACCCTTTCTGCAAGGGATCGCAGTTGGGATGTTTCTCAAGCAGGCAACAAATGGAGAGATTCGGGCATCTACAGGCCTACGGAGGACAACGATCTTTCAGCTCGTCACCAACTTCCACGACAATCCTGCCCGTTCTTGGCAGGCCAGGTGCCACGCGGAACAAGGCAGGTTAAAATAATGACTAGCAAGACGGAGTTATCGTTCAGTTCGTCAATGCAGAGCACGGGAGAGGGGCCCTTGACAATGGGGCGTGACGGGGGAAGGGAGCGGCCCTCACGTCCCTCATAGGGGCCTGAGTTCTTGGATGCTCCGCAATGCCCGTCAGCATGCCAGGACTCCCACTCACGCACGTCATGCTTTCCTGTCAAAGGTTGGTGCACGCCTGACATGCCTCAGGAGTCATGCCCTGGGAATCAGATCTGATGCACGTCAGCCGATTCCTTCCGGCAAATTCAAGCGCCGCTTTCAGTAATCGCCGGGGGTCATGAACTCGCGCAGCAAACAACGAAAGCGGCGGTCCTTGCCACGGCGAGTAAAGGTACGCCTCAGGCAGCTGGGTCGCCCGAAAAGCCGGGACCTGTCACAATTGCATGGCCCCCTCTGTACATACATGGTCCCTTGCTGTCCTGAAGGCCCACACAACCCAACCAAACCTTTTGCCATTCCGGAATCCATCAGATTCGCGACACGTGCCCAACTTAACCATCATTGAATTTGATGGTTTCTGGAATGGTGCGCGGTGAGAAGTGCACTTCATGAAACACCGTTCTCAGCTTCACATGCTGCTTTTATGCGGTGGAAGTCCGCGGCCGATCACCACAGTGCAAAACCTCACCGTTACTTGTCTTCGGCCCGTGCGGTGGGTGTAGCTGGGGAAACCCGAGATGAACATGACATGAAATACCCACATAATAAAATGAGCTCATAAGACTTATTGGTTGAAAGGAGATTGTCAAAAGAGGCTGGTTGATCTTTAGGTAGTAGTATCACAACACTCCTTTTCCAATCAGTTGCCCAGTTGGGATTTTTTTTTTTTTCTAGGGGGCTCAGAATTATTTTTTTAGCGAACAATTGCCCCAATATTTTTTTTTTTTATTTTTTTTTGAATTTTGAATTCAGAACAGAAATCGTGTAAAACAGAAATCAACCCCTTGTTTGTACAGAGCACTTACCGAAGAATGCCACAGTCGTCGGTGATGTAAGAGATGCAATTGACCATATCAATCGAAATCAACAGGGTGTTTGTTGATTGAAATGACCGTGGATGTGGAAAGTAGAAAAGATTTATGAAACGAGCACAATTGAACTCAGTCCGAGAGTGAAGGCATCATTTCATTGGAACAAGGCAGATGCCATAATAACAATTATGTAAATATCCCTATATCAAACAGCGACCGGGGCATGCCCCGGCAACTGCCCTAAAAACAAGGGGTTAAAACAAAGATTTATTAGCTGGAGTGACAAGTGACATGCAACAAGCAAACAGGCAAATGAATAATGGACAATGTGGGAAAATGTTTAGAAGTCAGGATGACTTCCTTGTTGATCGGTATGAGCTTTGGGCCTACTCGGAGGGAAACTAGAATTTTTGATATTCAAAAAACAGTTGATCAGAAATCATCAATCTTTTTAATTTTGATTTGAATATATTTTTTGTGGGACTAAGCTGTAGTTGTGAAGGTAGCTGATTCCACAGCCGAACACCCAGAACTCCCATTGAGAACTTTCCTGCATTTGTATGAAACCTGGATATAGACATATTGCATTTGGCATGTGATCTCAAAGATCGATGGGTGCAGCTTTCAGCATCGGACACTGGATGGGAAGAAAGTCTCTCTGGCTGGGACATTTTACCCTTTCTTGCATAAACAAGAACAAGTAATTGATTATGAATGATTTGGTATAGGTTCAACAGCCCTGGGTGAGCAAAAGCTTGCCTGGTCGGGGCATTAAACGAGAGTCCTGCCAAAATCCTTACAGCTCTCTTGTGCATCTTGTTGATTGGTAAAAGTATGGATTCTGTGGTAGATCCCCAAATTGCAGCTCCGTATCTCAAGTAAGATTCGAAATGTGCACGAAATAGAGGTAGTAAACATGATTTTGGCAGTGAAGTCCTTCCAACACGCAGGACGTAAAGACCAAAAACTAACTTCTTAAACAGATAATCTGTATGTGCTTTCCATCGCAAATCTGGAGAGAGAAACACACCTAATAGTTTTGCTTCGTACACTCTGCCGAACAATGAACCACCAAGTTTTAAGGGAGGAAAAATTGTGTCAGGACGTGAATTGAAAATTAGATATTTAGATTTATTGACATTAATGGCCATGCGGTTGCTACCACACCAGAGGAGACAAGCATTCACACATTCTTTAGCCTTATCTAAGAGCATCTTTGCATCCATGTCAGAAACTGCAATCGTGACATCGTCTGCATACGCAGTTACAGTAGCAAAAGCTGGAAGAACACTAAACAAGTCATTAAGATACAGATTAAACAAAAATGGCCCTAATATACTCCCCTGTGGAACACCCAAGCGTGTGTGAACTGTATTGGAAAAAGCAGTGCCTACCTTGACTGTCGTTCTTCGGTTGGAAAGATAAGATTCCATGAGTTTGCCAGAAATCCCTCGAATACCTAGTCTGTAAAGTTTTTCCACAAGGACTTCATGATTAACACTGTCAAACGCCTTAGAAAAGTCTATTAAAATGACCAAACACATCCTTCCCTTAGGTATCTACTTCCAGACGAATAAATTCAGATATTCTGGACAATGCATCCAAGGTGGACTTGCCTGGAGTAAAACCAAATTGCATATGGGATACTAGACCGCATATGCTGGAGAATTTTGACAGCCAAGCATGAATCGCCCTCTCAAAAATTTCGCTAAGAACAGGTAGTAAGGCTATCGGTCTGTAATTTGCTGGATTGAAGCGATCCCCACTTTTAAAGATAGGAACAGTAATTGAATCTTTCATGCTGCATGGAAATGAGGCCTGAAAAAACATCTGATTAACAACAATTACCAGCCAAGGAATAAGTAAACGAGAATTTAATTTAATTGCTTTAGCCGGCAAGGCATCAGGACCAGTGGTGACATTTTTGAGCGAAGTTATGTAAAAAGAAATTTCCTGGTCATCCACTGGAGCTAATGATAATGTACTCATGTTCCAAGGAACATTTCCTAATGCGGGTGGGAATGTTATCGAGTCACGAATCCCCGGAATAGGAGCACAGAAGGCTCTCTGTAGTGCATGAGCAGCGGGAACTCCTCCGCTATAACAATCTTTGTCCACTGTCACAATTATGTGTGCAGGACTAGCACGTTTCTTGAGGTTTACGGCAGAATGCATGACATCCCACACTTTTTTAGGCGAGTTTGCCTCCAAAAAAAGTTGCGAGTAGTATTTACGTTTGGAGTCTTCACTTTGCACCTTAATAAGAGTTGTCAGCTCACGGAGACGCCGTTGCAAAGCCACATTGAATGGTTTTTTGAGCGCCTTAGAAACAAGATTGTCCCTAAGAACCATATTACATTTTGGGAATTAACTGATAAGAGAACAAAAGGGAATGTTTTGAGTTTTTCACAATTATGGAGTCAATGACATTGAAAGTCAATGACATTGAGTTTTTTGGTGTCGATTGCTTTGACCACAGCTTCAGGGAAACCAATTCAGCATCAGAGAGAAAAGTATGAGCTCGATAGTTACCTACCTTGTGATAGTGGAAGCAGCAGGACATAATGTGTTGAGATAGTTTTTCAGAGCCAAATCAAAACAAGCACTCGATCCAGCACTGGTAGAGGGACCATGACCGGAGGTTTTGCTATTATGGAATTTCCAAAATTGTTTTGATGGGATGACATCATTGACAGCAAGTTTCTGAACAAATCATGCCTCAATGCATAATAATCCTGAAAACTTGTTTCACAAACCGTTCCGTATTACAACTACACACCACCTGCTGTTCTGGAAAATGCCACACACCGGCTTTACTGGGACAGAACCGTCATCACAGACAAAACCATACACCACAATAGGCCAGACATCACGCTTGTCGACAAACAAGCCAAAACCACCTTTTTCATTGACATCACAATTCCTAATAACAACAACCTCACCACAGCTCACACAACCAAAATCACCAAGTACACAGATCTGTGCATAGAAATACAGAAACAGTGGAGGATGGACAAAGTGGTCACAATACCAGTTGTTGTATCCTCCACTGGCCTCATCCCCAAAACACTTCACAACAGCCTCAACACACTCGGTCTTCACAGAAACACCTACATGGAACTCCAAAAAGCAGTTATCATAAACACATGCCATATCGTCAGGAAATTCCTGAACGACACCATCACACATCAGCAAACACTATCACATCAGGAACAGCCATCATCACATCAGGAAGGTGTCACGAACCAACACGAATCCTCCACCTGATCAGATCCACCATTGGCTTTTGCAGGCTGAAAACTGTGCAAAAGAAGATGTTCGTGTGTTGTTTTTGTTTTTCTTTGAATTGTTTTGTTTATTTTTGTGTGTTTGTCCTGTGTTCTTTTTGTTTGTGTTGTTTAAAGAAAAGGTCAGATACCGGTGCATAGAGGCCTGGGGATCAACCAAGTGC
Source organism: Sinentomon sp. SZTP_YWyxl (assembly GCA_030068105.1). Taxonomy (NCBI): domain Eukaryota; kingdom Metazoa; phylum Arthropoda; class Protura; order Sinentomata; family Sinentomidae; genus Sinentomon; species Sinentomon sp. SZTP_YWyxl. The sequence continues at coordinate 8,571 of JASGXE010016250.1, forward strand.
AATGAGAGATAAGAAGCCGGAGTGGAGCTAAACCTTTGCCAAACGTACCCCAGACCTTGGCCCAACAAAACATCATGAGGGTCAGACTGAAGCGCTCACAATATTTTCCGTTAACATGCGCATATGTGATTTTGAAGTGCTCTTGAGGTCCCAGGTGCGAGACCTGGGATCAGATCCGATCCGGTGCCTTACACGGGGTTGATAAAGTTGAGATCTGGGAACGGGTCGGGGATCCACGCCCAGATCTAAGCCGGTAACCAGCCCGGAGTCGGCGGCCCATGATGGCGGCCCCCCACTGCGTGGTCAGTGCAACCCCGCTTTCACGCAGCTGGGAAGAGGGAGTGAGCGTACTGCTGGCGAACGCCGCTGGTGCTTCCGTGACTCCCTGCGCTTGTCAACTGAGCAGTATGCCGGACAGCGCTTCGCCGCGCGACTGACGCAAGGCGACCCATTCCCCCGTTGTAATGTGCCGGAAAGGGGAAGTTCGGCGAGAGCGTGGATGAGGACATGCGTGCGACAGCCCAGACCAAGATGCCCAGGGTAAGCGGCTGGCAGCGGACCGAGCATCACCCAACCTCCCAGCATCCGCCCTATCAACAAGTTACTGCGACTCTGTAAGGAATTCTCAACCTGTGTCCCTTTAAGGGGGAAAGAGTGGCATTAACAGCCACACAACACAGCCCATCATCACCAGGAATGCATGGCACTAAAGGCCACGCGAACACATGCCCCACGTCTCCTCTGTTGTGTCCACCATTGGACCTGCAGTCTACCGGGTACACTCACTCTGTCGCTCCCCCCGGGATGCGGCAGACGGGGCTGCCAACTCCCGCTGGGTGTGGCGGACTGAATGTACAAACTTTTCCACGTGGCTCCCTCTCAAATATCAAGAAGGTGGTCATGTGAACTGGTCAATCACCGTTAGCCACGCTGGGTATTCACTCTGAACTCCAGCATCCGATTCACCATCACGTTGGTTGTATACTCCAGTAACAAACCCCCAAACCAGTGAGCAAGCTCCGTTGCGGCAACATGTCCTCGGTCAGGTATATACGAAAGAGAAAACACCGGGCGAAACAAGGCTCCTTGAGAAAAGAAGTGTTTGGAATTTGTCGATACAGTGCAAAATACCAGCCCGAAACAGTGCAACCCCCTCCAGCTGCGTGACACCCATCGAGATCGTTTCTTGGCTTCGGCCCGAGCGGTCTTTAGTTCCGGGCTTGTCCCGAGTCTCACCTTTGAAAATAATAATAATAATAATAATAATAATAATAATAATAATAATAATAGTTTAATTCGCAAGGACTATGTCCGGCGCGAATCAGCATGAGGGCGGGTTACTTAGTGAGAAGAAAAGGGTGCTGCGAAAAAGTCCAAGTCTATTTTCGCAAACAGAGTTTTTGTTTAAAACCATCTAATGTAAGATCTTTTCCTTCCCCAAACATCTCTCGCCCTAACAAATTCCACTCCTGCACAGTTCTGACCACAAAGGAGTATTTTCCAACATCCGTATGAACATTGTCCACTCGAAGCTTGAAATCATGGTCTCCTCTCCCCACATAGCATGGAGGCCACAGAAACTCCTTTAGACCAGACCAACCCCCACATTATTTAAAGCTTGGTAAAGAGAAGCCAAACGTGCCTCGCGTCTTCGTCGAGCCAGGGACACCCAACCCAATCTCCTATCACTCAGACACACTATCAAAGGGTCATATCTGCCAGTGACAAACCGTGCAGCCTTTCGTTGAACACTTTCCAATCTCTCACACAATGCAGCTTGGTAAGGGTCCCAAACCACCGCCGCATATTCCAATAGCGATCGAACCAGAGCTAAATATACTTTCTCGCGAACGCTCTGGGCAGCACCATGAAACATTCTCCTGACAAAGAATAGTGCTATGTTCGCTTTTTTAACAACATTTTCAATGTGAGTCTTCCAGTTCAATTTACTTGTTAACGTCACGCCAAGGTACGTAACAGATTCAACCACAGGAATGTCCTCACCTCTGACTTTATAAGCACTGCAGTGGTGCTGATTTCGACACGAAAAACGAGGAAGAGCACATTTGTCTGTGTTAAGTCGCATACCCCAATTCCCGCACCACTCAATCACTTTATCCAAGTCCTTCTGAAGCACTAGACAGTCCTCAGGAGATCGAATTTTATGAAACAATACACAATCATCAGCGAATAAATTAACACAGCATTTTAGTTGTAAGGGCAAATCATTTATGAAGATTAAGAACAGCTTTGGACCCAGGACACTTCCTTGGGGAACACCAGATGACACCACCACAGATTGAGAAACAGCATTTTGTATCCGAACTTGTTGGGATCTACCAAAGAGAAAATCAGAAATCCAATTCACAACTATAGGCTCCAGGTTTAACGCAACGAGCTTGCCAACCAACAAGGCATGTGGCACAAGGTCGAAAGCTTTTTCAAAGTCCAAAAATAGAGCATCATTGCTCACCCTTGTCCAGCGCAAAGGCCACTCTCTGTGAAAAGCCAACCAGTTGAGTAGCACAAGAATCCCACGCCTAAAACCATGCTGGCCTCCAAAAAAGTTTCTCGCCTCAAGCTCAAAATCTAGATAATCACAAACTAGATGTTCCAAAATTCGACAGCACGCACTGGTTAGGCTAATCGGCCTATATGATTGCACTAACTGAGGGTCACCTTTCTTGGGTAC
>JASGXE010016251.1:0-11607 GCA_030068105.1 Sinentomon sp. SZTP_YWyxl
ATGTTTTTTTGTCTCCAGCTTTTTGTCAAAAAGTGTGTTGTTCTGGTGGTTGCTGTGGGATCATTTGGTATTTTCTTGATCTGTACTATTCAGTGATCTTGCAAACGTGTTTGACACCAGTGGAATTGGTTGTTTTTCCTCGGAAAATCAAGGTAAGTCCAAAAGCTAAAGTTGGGTCAAGATGGAGACTCTGCGTTGGGGCAAGATGGAGAGGCTCCATCTTACCCCATCATTTTTATTTTTCTTTGAATTTTGGTCTATCGCAAGCTTTTTTTCGGCGTTATGTTGTCATTGTTGTTCCAACTTGTGAGCAGGAACTATTCTTTAAAGCATGTCAACTGTTGTCATTCTGGGCGAGGTAGGTTACGTAGGTATACCTACCACCTAATTTCTAGTGGGAGAATTTGAATATGCGTTGCCGAGTTGCATTTGAAAAATGATCGCCACGATCAAACATGCAGTGATCGGCGTGTCAGCAGTGGCATTGGGAGTGCCAGTGGCAGCCTATTTGATGCTGCTTGACCATTTGCATGCCCACAGAACCACGCGGTGATGACAAATTCCTTAAGCGTTACAATTTTTCGGCCCCCTCATGACCTACTATAGCGAGGAAGTCAGGCTGTGGCTGAAGGCCAACCCTGGCCGTATCGTCAGCCAATTCCAGATTTCGCTCCTTTTCGGCAGGGCGTATCGCCGCGTTGCCACAGTCGACAAGGCGATTGCAGGATTCGAAGCTACTGGAATTAGTCCTCTAAACCCTAACGTGTTCCAGGATTGGCAATTTCTAGCTGCAGCAACTACAGAGAGAGCAGAAAACGAGCAAGCACAGCCCACAACCATGGCGGCGAGCACTCCTGTTGCTGCATCGACGTCCTTTGCTGCATCGACGTCCTTTGCTGCATCGACGTCCTTTGCTGCAGATTCGTCAGCAGCTCGTTTTGGCGAAGGATCAAGTCTCATTGGGCCAAAGAAATCAGGCCGTCCCAAAAGTGTGATAATAAATCGCGGCACATCCGGTTGCGACACATCCTCAGAAGACGATGTTGACGATCCTCCTCCCATTTCGGAATCACAGTCTCCTCAGTTCATCACACCACAGCAAATCTCGCCCTTTCCATCTGCACCAGCCTCAACGCGTTCTGCGAGACCTTCAAGTGGCGCTGTGGTTCTGAGTGGATCTCCAAATCTTGCAGTCATCAAGGAAAAAAGCGCAACCAAGGCGAAGCCTCAAAAACAGAGCAGCAGGCCCAAGAAGACTGTCGCCAAAAAATTGTTCCAACATGGAAAGTCGGCAGGAATTGATCAAAACCCACCCTGCTTTTATTGTGGCGGTCGTTTCTTGAGTTCTAACCCAGAGGAAAAACAATGGATCCAGTGTGAGAAGTGCAAAAATTGGTGCCACGAAAAGTGCGCAGGAGTGCCTGCCACGACTGCTAGCTTCACCTGCGAGAACTGCTTGTGAGACACTTGTGACTTATCTTCCCACAATCGAAAGAGTTCATCCGATTGTCCCCTTTGGTTTATTCTATTTGGAAAATGGGAACATATTCGTCCAGAAAAATAATATCTCTTATCTCGTTTGTGTAGGCCTATTTGGTAAATTTAAGTCCATGTTGCCAACAGACATGCAATGGTCTACCTTGTTTGGTCGTGCCTATGATAGCAGTGTTCCTCATTCATGAGATTTTTCTATTGTACCTATTCAGAAATGGCTAAGATCGTGGGTGGTGGCTATTCAATCTTGGATCAGCAAAGATTTGATTTTGGACGTTTTATTTTCCACAAACATTGTTATCTTTGTGAAGCCTCTCGTCATTGAAGTTACACATTTTTCTCTGTATCCAAGTGTTTTTGTTGTGTTTCTGGCAGCTCCGTCTTGCCCCAACATTTGCTCCGTCTTGCCCCAGGTGTGGGGCAAGACGGCGTTTTCGGACAACTTTTTTAAAACTGCCACCAAAAAAATTTCGGGGCCTGTATTCAACAACTGCAGCTCTCTGGAGCTCCGCATATGACGGCCTGGCATTCCACAGGAAAAAAAGCAGAGATATTTATGAAAAATCTCGACTTATGAACCCGTTTGCACTAAGGGCTCCATCTTGCCCCGCTTTCCCCTATAGCCTACGTGAGTATAATACGTCACGTATAATACGTGTCCAATTTCCAATTTACCCATCCCTGGTCCCAAGTGCGTAATGGTGTCCTCGAATTCAGGCCAAAACGGGTCATAAGCTATAAAAATCGATTAAAACCTTTTTGGAAAGGACATATAATGAACAGCTTTGCTTTCAGATGGATGATTTCGAAATTCATATTGCTGACAACGTATATTTTAACATTTTGAATATTCCGTTTGAATGAGAAGCAAAATTAAACTCGAACACCTAGGAAAATGATCATCATAAAAGCAACTTGAAAGATATTAACTCATGAGTCATGACTACACCAACAAAATTTGTAACTTATTTTTGGAGTCATGGGACAGTATGGGCCAAATTACGAATCTCATTTTGGAAGAATTTCGGCAGTTGGAAGACGTTTCGAGACAAGAACATCACCGTGGAGAAGCTACTACCGTCCAGGACGACTCATAGAATTATGCAGGTTTATTTTGAGGTGGGCTTTGGCTAGTGTTAGAAAGAAACGAGGGATAAAAGCCTTCGAGAAGAAGTGGGAAATTGTGTTTGAAAAGCACAGGAAAATTGGCAAATCAACATCATTTGGAACTCCATTTTGTGGAAGAACGTGACCTGCGACTTTTAGAATTGGAATCTTTGCACCGTAAAACCGTATCTCGTTTTCTGGCAAGCACTGTTGACCTCAGGCAAAATGCTCATTCGGTACTGTCAGAGGAGATACCTCTCATTTATTAGATTTGTAACCTTCAGTACATACTGCCGCAAGCAGCACTCGTAGGATAAATGTCTTAGGTTTTATCAATTTCAACTGAGCCTATGCGGCAAATCGTTGGGCCAGATCTTTTGCATTGTTTTCGCACAGGTGGCCTTCTGACTTGATAATTCGGCCGTCTGACAATGACGCATCAATTTTCACGTTTTGCAAATTTTCAGAAAGTGCACTTATGGTGAGTAAAATACGCTCGTAGTCGGTATCAAATGTTTCCCGAACTCTCTTCGTACTCGAAGGTTCTCCAGAAAACGAATTGTCCTCGACTTTGCTGGATGGATAGGATGTTGTTGGATCCGATATAATTCCAGTTAGCATATTCGTACCAAGAAATGCGATCCAGAAGTCCCAGAGATTTTTTCGGCTTGACCAATCATGTTGGATCAGTGCAGATCCACCGAAGCAACAAAGTCGGAGCGACATTTGTTTTCGGCGCTGTCGACCCAAACCGTTATCGAAGGAGGTCGTAGCCGTCTATTCCTCTACACCTGTCGAATTTGTCATGCCGATAAGTGACGATGGATACTTGCACCTTGCCGCTGCAATGCACGATGCTTGCAATGGAGTGCGGATCACCCGCGCCAACGGCGACGATCTCTCAGCTAACGATGAGGTTGGACCAGTCAACAGTCTTCTGCTTTCCCTGTGGTCCGAGGTGGACCTCCCTCTCCCTTTCCTTCTCCCTCTCCATCTCCTTCTTCCCACCTACCTTCCTAACTAACTATTTACCTACCTATTTACCTCCATCCTGGTCTCAGTCCCCTTATCCCTCCCTCCCTTCCTCATTCACCTTAGTCTTCTCTTCCTGTCGAGTTCTTTTATTTACACCTTTCTCTTTTTTCTATCTTGTGATCTCTCACTCTTTGAAAGATTCTTATCTTTCTTTTGTTCATACACTATTTGCTTTCTTATTATTTCAGAATTTGAAGGCCGAGACTCTGTCTCCTACGTATTTTTCTCACTCAAATTTTCATTCTCCTCCGCCCCTCGGTGGGTTGTCTTCAAGGGGAGGTTGAAGACAACCCACCGAGGGGCGGAGGAGAATGAAAATTTGAGTGAGAAAAATACGTAGGAGACAGAGTCTCGGCCTTCAAATTCTGAAATAATAAGAAAGCAAATAGTGTATGAACAAAAGAAAGATAAGAATCTTTCAAAGAGTGAGAGATCACAAGATAGAAAAAAAGAGAAATGGTGTAAATAAAAGAACTCGACAGGAAGAGAAGACTAAGGTGAATGAGGTAGGGAGGTCGATTCGGTAGGAGTCGGTGAACGATTTTGTCTTACGGGAAGGACGCAAAGTCATCCCACCACCTCGACCTATGGTCTCTTGATAACCTCTCGATTCCCTGTTTACCCGTCTCGCTGGAACTCAAAGACTCTTGCAGGACAACAAAGCTGCTGCTGAGGAGACGAAGCACCAAACCGTTATTGGAAGTGGAGCTGGGCAGCCTGGAATGTTGTCTTATGAAGCACCAAACCGTTATTGGAAGTGGAGCTGGGCAGCCTGGAATGTTGTCTGAGGTAAATTTCCGCCATTTGCTTTTGACCTTTTGCAGTCTCGTCTGAGCCGAAGGGCTATTTTTTTTTCATTTTCACGCACATATACCTTCAGTGCTCACAGTGCTTGAAGTGTTCATGGCATTTGGGGCAGCGCATGCAGTAAGAATGACATGTTAAGTAAGAAACAAAGTTGTGGCCTGTTGATTTACCCTCAACACAACTCCAAATGTCCGTATAACTTCAGACATCTTGAGTTTCTGGAGGAAAAGACATGGTCATACATAAAGAATGATGAACTGGAAATGAGCAAGCATATTATTGCACTGCCCCAAAATCGAAAGTACGAACACACGTGTGCAGTTCTTTGATTATGAAATCAGAGATTCATGGAACCACATTTTCTTCTTTGGAGTCAAATGACTGGAGAACTGAGCAAAGGATTTGCCAGAAAATGTCCCGGCGAAATTTGTCCCATCACTGAAACGTGACTTTCAACTTGCAGAAGGGCTGACGACTTCAGGTGCAACAATGCCAATTTCTTTGAGAGCATTATTTGCTCTCAAAGATACTTACGCTCATAAGAAACTTTGCTTCAATTCGAAAATAATCCAGCTTCGCTCTCTAAACGATCTTAAACATCGTTGATTTATTTTCCCATCGGTCGTTCCCTCTAAAAGGAACTTAAACAGTGACACAAATTTTTGCGCGTCACTGAGCAGCACCCAAAAAGCTTATTTTTATTGCCGGACCTGGATATTCTTTCTCTCTGATTTTTACAGATGCTCGAACAGATCCGGGAGCTGCTTCACTAGTCAGTGGAGGGGGTACATCTGCCGGTACTTTCACAGAGGTTAAATTGCACTGCTTTTGTTTTTGTGCCGTTCACATTTTCTTGTACCTTTCAGTCTCGAAGGGAGAGCCGTTTTTATATCTCGATTGAGCTCGAAGGGGTATCCGTAAAACAGTGCCGTATTCAGCTGAAGCCTCACAAAGTTCAGCAACAAATGCGTCTGCGCGTGTCCATATGTCCAAACGTGTCACCAAAATGAGAAGAAGATTTTGGACAGGTCGACCCTTTAGCTAGATCGTTCTTATATTTAGTGACTCGAATTCAACCAGCCCTGTTTCTTGAAGTAACGCCTCCAAGTATTTATCAGCTCGAAAGTGGTTCTCTCTCCAGAGTGCAATGCACGTTCTTCTTCTGAGCATCTCGAACACCCGCAGTCCTTAATCAGATGAACCCAATTTTACCTCGATTTGTTGCAAAATCCACATTCTTTACATTGCATATTTCCAGATTATCACCACGTCTGCCGGAATGTGGGTTGCTGATTTGATAAAGTCGGCACTTCCTGGTGCAAATCGGCGACGAGGCTGAATGTCCGGTTCCCATGCGAGTCCGAGGAGCTCGCCGAAATTACGAGATATCCGAAGGTGGATGCATAGGATACCGCTTGGGGTTTCGTGCTCTTCAAATCGCTCAAGATGCCTGCAGCACACCTGCGTGGCCTGACGGCCGCTCACACGCACAGCATGGGACACATCAAACTTCTGGAGGAGGAAGCACGCATCTTCGAAATCATGAGACAGGAAGTGGGGCCAGGTGATGCGGCTCCAGGACACGGCTCTTTTCGAGCCCAACCCCGGCTTTCATTCCAAGATTCCTCACCATGACGGATGCCTTGGCACTGGCTGCCATAGAGCAGTAAGGTACGGCGAACTTATTTTGCGGAACTTTCATGACAGGATGAGGAGAGCGCAGGTACACGCCGCTCAAGCCCTGGAGCATGTTGGCGGCGGTGATGGAAGCCATATGCGCAGCTAAGAATCGATTGCATAAAATTGACAATAGTTTGCATTTTTAATTTTGGCGGCGTTAATTCTCTGTGGATTGTAAATTCTTTTTGTATTTATTCGATTAGTGTAAATTTTGCTGGTGTGAATTTGTAATGATGTCTGTATTCCCATCTAGCATGCGCCGCAAAAACGCATTCCTTCATGCAATGCGTATTGCAGCGCATGCGAAATGGAGAATTACATTGCCCCGTGCTTTACAATTCTGAGAAAAATCTCCTATATGGCCCGTCAATTACTGAAGACCGTGTATTTGCAAGACAATTGTGATCATGCTTGTAAAAATCATAATATTTTTGATTGTAACATTTTCATAATTTCCTTCTCAATTTTGTAATCTTCGCTTGCTTTGTAATTTTTCATGAGGAATAAATTGAAAATTGCCCGAGTGTGTATCGTATAAATCGCTGCGTAAATTTTTGGTTGTAAAATGCTTTTTTTTCTTTTTCCGTTCATTCTTGCATAATTCATCCTTTCAACTTTTTTTTACACGCACGACCCACAGCGGAAAATCAGATAAAACGCCATTTTGTTTGCTTCAAGCGTTCTTTAGAATTTTTTGGGGGGTCAGAACTTCAACACGTGGTTAGATGGAAAAGTGCTCAAAACAGTGTGCATTTCTTGAATAGGCATACAGGTGCGGAATTTTTTCAAAAGTTTTCCCAAAATTTGTGTATTTCAATTTCAAACAGCAGCAGGCAAACATCTGCAGTCCACAAAACTGAATTTAGCAGAAATAACTTCTGAAGCGTTTAAACAAGGCAATACAAATTTTCAAGTGTATTCCAACGTCTGACCCTCATCCAGGCTTATATGGAAAAATGACAGGGGAACAAGACACTCCAACAGTTTGTGATATCTTTTCCTTTTGAGAATTTCTAAATTTGTAAGTTTTATTTCATCCTTTCATTCACAAAACCCATACTTTACTATTGTCCTTTTACTGCTTGATTCTCCGTGAGATGGTCCAATGGACCTCCGGAACTTCCTCCACTTCTTCGGTCTTCCCAATAGTTTTTCAATGCGACGGGTAAAAAGCCATAACCAATCAAAAGCCATGAGACGTACAGTGGAGCTCCTTTTGGCGCTAAACTTTATACCACACACAATCAATAAATTACAAGGGAAGTTTGTGAATTATGAAAACTTGGGAAATCGGCTTTCAAACTTCGCATAACTCTCCTTGTGGATGCCTCAGTCCCACGGCTGCCCAGAAGAAAAAGCCAGTGGTCCATAGGACCACCACATACGTGGGCTGTTCAAGTCCCACCTGGCTTTGGTCTGTTGCACAAGTCCGAGCCTTTTGCTTTCTTGCACACTTTGACATCGGTCTTTCAGTGGGTTCTAGGCAAAATTTCAGTTCCGTGTTGGCCATAGTTTATTTTCTGTTGTTGATTTCGTATGTCCTACTCCGTTATCTGAGAGTCTGACTGAATTTGTGCCAGATGGAGCATCACAGTCTGATATGATTTTTCACCCACAGAGGCTAATGAAATTAAAGAAAGCATGATGGCCATATAGCCAGAGGTTGTGTGATCATATTCCATGATGAATGCATGAACTGCAAGGTATGGATGTGCCCAAACGTCCTTGGGAGGGGATGGGGGTAGTTTTTTGGGGTTCGGAGGGGATAATTCTGGGGGATTTCACAAACGATGGAAAAACTGGCAACAGACAACATCAAGAATTTCTGGTCCAGAAAGCGAGATAGAAATGACTTGCAAAAGTCAAGGAGGCCCCAAAAGACACCCTTATCCGGAAAAATGGGACCCTTGCTTTGAAAAATAAGGTTGGGGTTGAAGCATGTCTTGACCTCAGCCTCAAAATACTGCCCAATCATCCTTTTTTTGCGCACTGGCACCAGTAGATTACCTTCCTTTTCCAACCTTGGCTAATGAAAACCATTGGGGGCACCTTCAAAATGCCATGGAGCTGATCGCAGCAGTGGCCCAGTGGTTTTTCGATGCCTCATGAGGGCTTCTTCTAAAAAGAACTGGTGAAGCCGATCCAGAGATGGCAGAAAGGTGCCAATTTGGCAGGAAGCTAATTATAGAAGGTGTAAACGGTCCACCAAATTTCAGCCCAAAAATCTATTGATTACTTGCCAAAGCCAGGCGGGACTTGAACAACCTTCGTAAGTCAGGCCGACTTAAAATGGTCCCGAGAAAAAGCAAGAAAAAGGTCGACAGCTGGTTTGTGATTGACAACCCCATTGATCATTCCCGTTTACCAGTTTTTCGAGCTGTTTATATGCCACTGCGCGTTTTACAATGGCCGGGTTTTTGACCTTTTCTTTTTTGTGGGGTCAATTCTGCGTGACATGCAGCCCGTCCATGTGATATGTTGCGTAACCCCAAAGAAAAACTGGTAAACGGGAATGAGTGTGACCAGAAACTAACCGTTTGGCCAAGGGAGGCTGTTGCCGTCGACGGTGGCAGGAACGTCATTCGAATATTGCAGAGTTGCGGTAAAAAGTAAAATCAGCATCGTCCTGGATTTAACAAAGACAGAAAAACTGCTGGCAAAGACTAGCTTCAGGCATTTCGGAAGAGAAATCCTACATTGAGTCTCCGAAACACAGAGGCAACAAGCACTGCGAGGGCGTCTGGTTTCAACAAGAAGTGGGTTCAAAGATTTTTCGATTTAACGAGGTTTTGACAATGCAGGGAATGCAACCGGCTGCGATATTCAACAGAGACGAGTCGGGTATCAACACAGTTCAGAAACCAGGCAAGATATTTGCGCAACGTGGAATGAAGCAAGTCGGAAAAATGACGAGTGCAGAACGTGGCAAAAACGTCACGGTGATTTGCGCCATTAGTGCTTCAGGCGTTTTTGTTCCCCCTTTCTTCATCTTCCCCAGAAAAAAAAATGATTGATCAGCTACTGAAAGGATCGCCATATGGAAGCGTTGGCCGTTACTCACCAAGCGGCTGGAGTGACGCAGAACTTTTCCTGGAATATTTGGATCACTTTATTTCTGTTGTTAAGCCTACGCCCCAGCAAAAAGTTCTGGTGATACTGAATGGTCACGGCAGCCACAAATCGCTTGCTGCAATCGAGAAAGCCCGCACCAACAACATCATAATGATTTGCATACCGCCGCATACAAGCCACAGGATTCAGCCCCTGGATCTGACATTTTTTGGCCCACTAAAGACATATTTTCGGAATGAGATAGAAAAGTGGATGGCGTCGAATCCCGGCAAGCGCTCGACAGATTTTGATCTTTGCGATGTCTTCACACCAGCTTTTTAAGTCATGCACAGTCGAAAAGGCTGTGAACGGATTTCGAGCTTCCGGCATCTATCCATACAACCCTGATGTTTTTCAGGAGTCCGATTTTGCACTCAGCGAATTGTTGGCATAACAGGGTAATCCAGCCCCAGGCACGGAAGGGAATCCAGCTTCCGACAATGAAGGTCCCTATGCACCAGTTGCTGTTGATCCCCATGCAATTCGCCTGTCAAGAACCGCAGGACTCGGCAATGGAGAACATGCCAACAGTGATATCGATGACAACTTGGAAGAGATGGAAATCGGCCCGGATTTTGATAGACCAACTCCGCAAAGAGCCAATGTGGCCGGATCTGGATCCAGAAAGAGCACAATCATTAACCTGCCAAGATCTGGTGGTCGTGGTGGAATACGAATCGTCGTGGGCCTCCAGTAAAAGTAGGTGATCAGCATCAGTTCCCGGAGCCAAAAGCCTCCACCTCAAAGGCTTCATTTGCTGATGTCAGTCCTCGGAACCAGCATCTGAAGTCCAAATCGACGGCAATAATCGCGAACAAGAAGCCAGCAGCCTCAAGGCAAAGCAAAGACGCTCAGGCAGAAGTCATTGCGTCGTCCCCATTCAAAGATGCCTTCATGCAATCAAAGTCAGTTCAGAAGCCGACACACTCAAAGAAAACGGTTTCCGGACCCCGGCGTGCTCTGCACAAGAGACGACCAGCCGTCAGCAAACCTGCTGCATCCTTGAACCTGGTCTCCAATGCTGTTGCTGCTGGAGACGAATTCTTTTGTCTGGTTTGTGGGGAGCAGTACGAAGATCCGCCCATCGAAGACTGGATCCAGTGCACCGATTGCAAGCAATGGATACACGAAGCTTGTGCCGGGTTCGGTGACGGACAAGGTTTCGTTTGCGACAGCTGCTTCGACAAATCATTTTTCCAGACTTTTTCCAGAGATACCGAACCAAGAGGATGACAATTCCATTTTCGGAAAATGAACATATTGCGAATTTTTTTGCCTCGAGATCCTCACACTAATTTTTTTATTTTGATTTCGTCTTTGTTCAATGTGTTATACTGTGTCCCAGTTTGCCGCACCTGCGTGTCCCAGTTTGCCCCGCTCAGGTGGGGTAAAATGGGCCTTAAAAAGTTTTGCAGCCGAGGGTTTTTTCTGTCATTTGGTTCCAAAACCACATTTTTACGATGATATTTAGAGCCAGGGCACGCAATGTGGCAAAAATTGCCCCACTCTCCCCTACTATCACTATCTGTTCAGCTGTGATTGTTTCTATCTGTTCATCAATGATTGTTTAAGTCTTATTCCTGCTTTTCACGATGCAACAATCCAACCCTCCAAACCATGACCGATTGAGTTCAGAGGAAAGGAGATGTTAAATCTTGAAGAGCTGGTCATTGATAATGAGTCATATGGTCGAGCACATGGAAGGGACGAGTGGAATTCTTCAACTCCAGCAGTTTGATCCCTTGCGACCCATAACATGTGTATTGACAGAATCGGATCGGAAATGTACCACTCTGTCTCACGTCGTCAGATACAACCCATTGATGTAATCATTGGGTTGGATTTTACCCTCAGAAGCACAGCACATCCAACTTGGCTTGCTCGTGGCCAACACATTCAAACCACAAAATTCTGATGTCGAATCCTGGATATGGGACACACCTACCACCACCTTGTCATCTCTTGCCGAGACAATGGTAACAGTTACAGTTGCAGCATGTGGCGATGGAAACTTTGTTCCACCTATGTTCATTTTCCGTGCAAGAATTGTGAGGCACAATTCGCAAGATCTGGCCCACTGGATGCAAAGGAAACAGCTAATCCTTCGGGTTGGATGAAGGATGCATAACCGGCTTCTCGTATTTGAAACACTTTGATGAGGCACGCCCAACCACGGAAGAAAAAACCGCTCGTGCTTCTCGACAACCATATCTGCCATCTTTCCACAGAGGCTATTGACTATCATTGCAAAGAAAATGGAATCATCTTCCTCACGTTCCTGCCCCATTGTTCCCACATGCTTTAGAGCCCCTGAATCTCGGTGTCTGAGATCAAGTTATCAACACCTTCAGTGATTTCTGGATGAAAACAAAC
>JASGXE010016252.1:0-10839 GCA_030068105.1 Sinentomon sp. SZTP_YWyxl
AGACTTTGTTCTTTGTTCGTTTCCATCTTTGTGTGGCTTTGTTTGAAACAACATTGCCTGGTCAGAGCAATTTTTGACACTTTCTTCGTGGATCTATTCTCTACTTTGTATTGAGAGCAATGCGAGGCGGAATTTTCAAGAACACACGTGCTGTATTGGCTAAGTACGGTATTGTTCGGTGAAAAAAAAAGAAAAAACAGGAATATTGACAGACATTATTCGGCTCTCCTTGTCGTGTGGCATATTCCCTTGAGAGAATTTCCACGGACTTCCGACATCTCATTTCGCCCTTTCGAGTGTAGAGCGGTGCCGAAACATGACTACACTCTGGACACGAAGTTCAGTTTGGAACACTGTTTTAACATGTGCTTAGTTAGGAAGTGTTCTTTTTAGAACACTTGGTCTGTCATTGGAGCACACTGAGTGTTCCATTTCCAGCGATTTGGAACACTTAATGTGTTCCAATGGAACACAAATCGCTCGTGTTCCAAATCTATGACAGGAATGTTACAGATTTGGAACACTCAGTGTGTTCCAAGAACACACCAAGTGTTCCATAAATGTTCTTAAAAGATCACCTCCTATCTAAGCCCATGTCAAAACAGAGCGTTCCAAACTGAACATCGTGTTTAGAGTGTACACAAGACAGATACCATCGCTCAGCGTCTGTGCTTGCTGCGGTTTGCTACAGAAGCCTCAGGACTTTACATTAAGTTGGTCTCCTATTTCTCGTCCTTGTCTCAATGGGCCCATGCTGTCAGACCAAATCGGAATGTTCTTACATTATATCCAAAGAAGCTAAAGTCTATTCAAAAGACTTTAAAGATTAATTTGTGCAAATTTTACAAAGTGGAAGGCGACCGTAATACACGACACCTCCAGTCAAAGTTGCTACTTGCGATCCTATGTACAACTTTGCACCCTGTACTTTTTGTCTTGGTAATTATTATCTGGTGGAGTTCATATTCAAAATCAGACACTATTTCACCAATGTGGGATGCTGACTGCAGAGTTTCGTTTATTTTACGCTTCGAAATTCTTCGAATTGTTTTTTAAATTTGAATCTCTTGACAACGGAGGGGAGATCAGCTGCAGGTGTGATGAGATACCAGTAGAAAGGCTTGTTTTGTACGGAAATACATTTCTTCTAAAGGTACGTATGTTCTGTTTTTAGGCATACTGTTTCTTTAGTTGTTCCTTCGTTCGCCTTTTTAGCAGATCATTCGATCGAGAAATAATTCTCGGGAAAATGCGCACTCCTGTTTGCCATGCATGTCGTCATGACGGGCCGGAATAGCTCCTTACAAAAACGACCAAGTTTCTGTCACGAGCAAATACGAGCTGCGGCGGCACTGCATGAGAGGCTTTCGCGTGTTATTTTCCACTTCTAGGCTGTTTCCAGCCGATGCTTCCAGAACCTCCACCCCACCCCTGCTGTGTCTTGTTGTTTCTTGTTTTTGTGCTCACCCCCCACACCCACACATCTGCCACCTTTCACCCCATCTCCATTTTTTCACACATGCATCGGCATGAAGGCAAAATAGAGTTTAATTTTTCAAGACTGGATTTTTCCAGAGTGTTTCTTCCTTGTTCTTTCTTAGCTGCACAACATTCGATTGAGAAATACCTCTGGAGAAAATGCGCACTCCTGTTTGCCGCGTCAAGACGGGTCCGAAAGGTTCCTTGCAAAACCAAATATGTTTCCGGCGTGTTCCCTTGCGCTACAACTCTGAGTATGTCGAGAGTGTCCCTCGAGAAGTGGGCGATTCTGCTGAAACTTCCGGTCTTTCCACATTTATTTAGAATCCTTCCATCGGTGCGCAGTAGAAGTGGACGTATCCGCGGAAGAAAGGAAGGCAGCAAGCAGTCGCCATCAGCATGGCTGAAACTGCCGAGCGGTTGCAGCGAAAGCGGTAATTTCCAAAAACGACCACGTTTCTGTCACGAGGAAATATTTCACCAGCTGCGGCAGTACTGCACGAGAGGCTTTCGCGTGTTATTTTCCACTTGGCTGTTAACTGCCGATGCTTCCAGAACCCCCATCCAACCCTGCAGCGTCTTGTTTTTCTTATTTTTGAGTGCACCTGCACAAGTAAATGAACCCCGTGCATTTGCCATGTTCGACCTACAGAGGAAAGTTCCGAGATTACGAGGGAGAGAGGCTGAGAGAAGGCGCTTGTCTGAAGATGAAAACAAAAAGGTACAGATTATAACTGGTCTCATCTCAACTGCGCAGTTGGTGGGCATTAGCATCTTATAACCGGGCATCCCGGGTTCGAATCTCAAACGAGCACACTTTTAAAAAAGGCGAGTTAAACTACCCAGATATACCCAGTGTTGGATATCTGGTACAGTATGCACTAAAATGCGTTAATTAAGCGCTAAAATGCGTGAATTTCCGTTTTCGGTGTGCCATATTCGGGATCAAAACACGTTTTTCCTGCAGAAATCACACATATATCTTTTGTGTTGGATTTTTTTCATTGTGAGCAACAGTATTCTTGATTAAGTCCTGCTGGAACGAAGAATTGCAAAAAGCGATATTTTCACAACTGCATGTAGGAAATAACCACATTTTTTATTTTTCATTGTGTAAAACGCAGCATTCGACGACAAACTTGTAAACACATCATTCGCTCAGGTTAAAATCCGAAACGACCGACACATGAGAGGATAACACTGCCGGTTTCCCCGTATTGTATAGTGTGATAATGATGAGTGTATGTTCACTGTGGCAAAGGTGACTCTCCACTGTGACAGAAATGACATCATCACCTTGAAAATATTGACTGTCCACTGTCATATGCTCGCAAGTCAAACGAGTGACAGTGGACGGTCTGCAAACTTTTGCGTTTGGCTTTATTGCCTCTAACGGCTCCACTGTTCACTGTCCACAGGTCCACGGCAGTTAGCTGCATATCTTTATCACCGTATGAGCAGGGAATTCACTAAATTTTGAAACTGATTTATCAAAATTGTCGCAAATGTCACGAAACACAACACTTCTGTCCTCATTCCGTTGTCAACATCAAAGAAATGTTTCAGAAGACGAATTGCTGAAAATAGAAGAAAATACAGAAACGGAATTTCATCGATTTAACTGCGAATTTCAATTCACGGCACAAAATCTGTCTCCGTTGAAACAATTTCCAAAAGTCTGGGAAAGGTTTCCATAAACTATATGGTAAATTTACCATCAAAATGTTCTTAAAAATTACAACGATAACAGAAAATTTATTTTATTTCTTTAAAAAAAGTAATTTTTTATTTTTTGTTTATTTATCTCTCTTTTACTTTTTGTTTGTTATTTGTTTATTTATTTTTCTTCCAAAAATATACTGAATTTTGAAGAGTAAAGTTAGTATGACATGGTGAATGGGTTCTTAAAGTTTGCAGCGAATTTAGGTACAAACAGAAAACATGCAGAAGGAGACAAAATCCCTAATTTAGACACTTTGGACATTAACTTTGCAGACATCCTACACAAAGAAGGTTATAGGGTTTGGCGAGCCAGGAATAGACGAAATAGTGAACTCATCCAATGTGTAGCTTAATCCCAAGTCATGGAAATTATTTTGTAGCGGATCGTTCTGCTAAACTGTCTATGGCTGTGCAAATCTGAAGGCGAGAGACCGCATATGCGATAATTCATGTTGAGAGGTTTTTTTTTTACTTTTGCTGCGGTTTTACTGTTAATCTGAACAAATTTCACAAATGTTTTGTAGCGATGAATAAACAATGCATTCTAAAATATCTAACAGGAAAGTGCGACCTCAAACATCATGATCTGCTGACAATCAAAGCTAGGTTTATCGTTAGAAAAAATTATCATGATTGCGAAAACAATACCTACTGCTATGCTATAAAAAAACAAAAACACATTTCTTACAATTGGCAATGAAAAAATGGATCCAGATCGGTACGGCGCCTAGTGGGAGGGGCTCCGGATTGCGTAATCATGTTTCATGCGGCAGAACGTCTGTTCCATTCTCTTATAGTTCTCAGAAAAATGAATTATAAAGACGGTTACTTTTGGATATCGGGGCATTGAAGGCGAGCCCATGTTAGAGTAGAGACAGTTCGGGTAGGTTAAATTTGGTCGGTTCAACTTCTTTTTCTCCATAAGCCCAGAAGGGATGCAATCAAAATAAATGGTCTTAGCCAAATTAACAATCCCAATCCGTTTAGTCATTTTCCATACCTTCTGCAGGCGATGTAGTGGCAGCTGCTGAGGTCTGATGCTCCTGTTGTTCAAAAACAGGACTGACAACAATCGAATCCATCCTGGCCTGTCTCGCCGTGACGTCAGCATTCTTCGTCAATATGACGCTTGTGCTCTTCCTGTAGAGCGTGAAGATAGATGCGACGCAGGTCAACAATAGCTTTCCGCTTATGAAGTTCGTCTCTTTGGTGATGTAGTCCAGTTTGGAGATTGAGGTCTGTTGGATCGGGTCGTGTTGGTACGAAGCGGGAATCACCGAAAACTGGGAATACATCGATCTGACCTGTGAAAATGAAGTGAGAAAATGTTTTTCTACGCAGGACGCATGCCTGCACAACGAAAAAAGAAGGGCTAAAATCCCACTAGAACTTCTAAGGCCTTTTCCGAGAAGCACATTCACAAACCCCAAGTTATTAACTGACGCATGACTTCTGGTGCCGCGGAGCGAGAAACCGGGCTTCTTTTGCGCAGCAATGTGGCTCGGTATTCAATTTGAGCACTCAGGAGTGGTTAGGTTAGATTCCATTTCTCTTTGAGAATCCACATGCAGCTCGTTCGGACAGATGTTGCAATATCCTGAGGCAACCTTGCTGCAATCGACGATGATCAGGAATTTTGTTTATAAGAAAACTAGGATCTCGTGCAGTTGCGGATTCGCTGAGCGAACCATGTGTTTGAGCCATGTTCAACTGGCTTTTTATTATCAAAGTTTCTTCGCAATGAATTAGTTTTTCATCAGGGCATGGCTTCTTCTCGGCAGGATTTTTGTGTCACGTCGAAAACAATAAAGTTTGTAGTTTGCCGCGTCCACAACATAACGCAACAATAGCGCGTCCACACATACGCGATTGTGTCGCGTTGTCGTACCGTCGCGCGCGTAAAAGTTGTCGGGTGCGACATCATCGCCTTGCGTGAAGTACACTATGCATGGTGATTCGTTCTTCACACGTGCGGCAATGTCGTTGCACCGGACAACGTTTTCGCGCGCGTGCATTGTTTGTTCTTTTTGCTGACGCAACTGTCGTTCATTCAAATACAGACAATGCATTTTTCAATGTCATTCAGAGTCCATTGTTTGAATACGGCCTCTCAGATTTTCAATTTTACTGTGGCAAAAGTGACTGTTGTGCATCAGTAATTTATTTTAAATGATTGAAATTTTTTTAATTTTTTTTATGATTGCGACTGCAACAAACGCCTTCAAGTGATTGAAGCCAGGTTTTCGGTTTCCATGTCGATGTTCAATTTTTTTTTGTTGGCATTGCCCAATGGAGTCAATATTTTTGTGATCGAAAACCGCCGTCGTTAAGAGGTCTAAGATGGCCTTCCCAGCACGTCATTCTTTATCTAGCGGGCGAGTGCATCCTTACAGGTGCCGCACCAATTCAGATTGTTTGATGATTTTTCTGCCTGTGTCGTTTCCTCTTTTATTTGTTGACCGAAACCTGACTCAAAATGCTGTTCTTCGCTCTGTCACCAGTACTTTTTGTTAAAGCATTGTAAAGATGAATTATAAGACGCTGGAGCCAAGGGCGCAGATCTGGACCGAATATTGGGGGGGACGATGTGGGAATTTTTTGGCGGGTCTGGGGGTGAAGCCCCCAGCATCACACGGGGTCTGGGGCAGCGCCCCAGCGGGGTTCCAAGGGGCAGAGCCCCTGGCAGGGGGTCTGGGGGACGGCGTCCCCCAGAAGTTGAAGAAATTTTGAAATTTCAGATCCATTTTTGGTGAAAAATTGTGGATTTTCCACTAAAATCTTGTCAGAAAAGACACTTTTCTGGTAGGGAAAATCATCCCCAGCTCCTGTCCTTGGCAAAAGCAAAACATCTTTCTTGTTCACACATGATAGGAGTTTCACACCGCGTGAATGCGTGTGACTTTCAATTCACAAATTCTTGTGTTCGTTTCCGCTCGATGGCGACTGCAGTCCACAAACAAAGAATGCAGCAAAAAATTTGAAACACGGAAACTGCGTCCAGCCGATGGAATAAAAAATAAATGCACCATCTGTTGGTTGCAAAAGATTCATATAAATCCCATAACGATGCACATCCCACTTGCACGGAGGGTATAGGAAAGAAATAAAAAAAATAAAATGCCTTGTTTTTTTTTTTGGTTTAGGTGCGCCCAAACTTCGAGAAATTCGACTGGCACAAAAAGCATGTCATTCTGATGAGGTCGGAATGGGCAAATTTTTTTTTAATTTTTTTAAGCATTGTGCAGCATTCAGGGTGTGATTTTCCATAGAGACAAGAGGCAAAGGTGACAGAAGCGATGACAGTGCGTGGTTACAACGCGTCAGGCTGGTGAGGTATGGGTCGGCTAGTTGTTGACATATAACAAATATGAAATATTCTGTTCTCGGACGTGCACATCAACACAAGGCTTGCTGCATGATCGGAAAAATGAAGGGGAGATCGACGCCATCAGGAACGCAAACTTGAATGGGCTCGATCTTCTCCAGGAGCAAATCCTGCCTTCACCAACAAAAACCAACTACTGCCACAACTTGGCTCCTTCAAAGTCCCTCGGCTGGCCACAAGCAAAATGTGATTGAGGCAATCGAGCATTGGCCTGACAACAATTACACAGAAACTTCATGAACCTTTTCCTAAAAATTCAGTGAATCAGGAAACTGATTTTTGTAACATTTCTGACAAGACATCAACCGATTCCACTTTTCCATCTTTGGCGGAGGAAATTCATGCTTAAATTTTGGGGGGGGGACAATTCATGACTTTTGAAATATTGGGGGGGACGTGTCCCCCCCAGGATCTGCGCCAATGGCTGGAGCCAACCAATATCTGGATAGTTTCGATTTCCTGTCTGCATTTGTAGTACCCATAATTTCGCGGGCTGTTTCTTGCTCTATAAGGCGGAGGCTAAGCTGTAGGTTGGCAGCAAGCAACAGATGGACGTTGCTATAGGTCCAGAAATAGCAATAGGCTGACACCAAGAAGTTAGGCTGACAGCAAGCAACAGATGGACGTTGCTATAGGTCCAGAAATAGCAATAGGCTGACACCAAGAAGTTAGGCTGACAGCAAGCAACAGATGGACGTTGCTATAGGTCCAGAAATAGCAATAGGCTGACACCAAGAAGTTAGGCTGACAGCAAGCAACAGATGGACGTTGCTATAGGTCCAGAAATAGCAATAGGCTGACACCAAGAAGTTAGGCTGACAGCAAGCAACAAGCTTCTGGCAACTATAGCCACCTGGATGCTACAGTTCCGGATCCGTTGAAATGGGACAAATGGGCTCTTCTATTACGTGCACAATACACGTAACGCGTGAATTTTCAGGGATCCAAAAATTTGTTCTTTCGAAGTTCAGTGACGAGTTAATGATCATGCATTGTCACACTCTCTTTTCTTAGCCTAGATGCTCTCTTTTCTTTCTTTTTTCATAGGTAATTCGGATGTTTTCGCTAAATAGAGTTTCTCAGTTTGAAATTTTTGGAAACAAAGTCGTTCTTGGAACACTGCTGTTCTTGAAACAGCTGGACGACAAGCTAAGGTTTGACTGCAGCATACAACCATAACAGATGATTGCCAAGCAATTGCATACACAAAGAGCAGAAAGGTTGCCAGCAAGCAATACGAGTAGACGGACAGCAACCAGTAACCAGATCTGATAATTGTTAATTTTCCTACGTGTAGGTCCACTGGCAATGATAGCGGAAGGCAATTTTAGAGCAGTTGCCCACACAATCCAAAACATTCTTGACACCGCAGTGGGATATTTTTTTGGCAAGAAAAATCTCATGCCCAATTCTAGCGAACGACTTCATGACACCGAATAAAGCTTACGGGTTTGTGGTTTATGTGCCAGGTAAGATTTGCTGCAGGAAAAGACCCTGGTGAGGTACAATTGGCACGAAGCCTGTCTCCAACGTCGTATCGAACTTTCTCAGTTAGAATGGATGGAATGTCGTCTGGAAGATCTGAAACAGAGTAGAAGTTTAGCTGACAAAAAACACATAAATAGTTGATTTTTGAATATTTCCAGGCAGCATAGAGGACACCGTAATGCAGTGTACAGGATACATGAGCAGGTCCCAAACGAACTGGTAAAATCCCCTTCTTTAGCATCCCCTAACCCTATTTCTTCTTACTCTTGTGCAGGCGGTAGAAATTAAAGCGCCAGATTGCAGCCAAGCCTCCCGGGGGTGTCAGATCACGGATAAAAAGGATAGAATCTGCAATTTTTGCAACGTTTATTTTTTGCTAAAATCTCTGCAATCGCAAAGTACAGGCAAAGAAAAATAACGGTCTGGAACATTGTTTTCACCATTTGACTGTGGCCCCCGTTGTTATCAGAGCAGAAATAAAAGTGCCCATTGCAACAAAGGTTAAAAATTGAAAACTTTAATTTCTGCGAAGTTGAGTTCTTGTAAAACAGCATTATTTCTCCATTTTATTACATGTACCCGACAGTTAATTTTTCTTTGCCTGTACATGCATGAGAATTTTGCGTTTACATGCATTGGAATAGTAAATCCGTCGCCACTATGCGCATTAAACTCACCAACAACAGTAAGGTATGAATCGAGAAATTCGGTTTCAAATGACCCTTCGGCTGAAACTTCGCACCTGTAGCGACCACTCAACTCCGGCTGGACATTCCTCAGCTTAACAGATGTCGTACTTGAATCGGACATCTGCGGAAAAAAATAAAAAGATGTCAGATGTCAAATTGAGATGTACCTACGTGTGTGAATGTGTATTGTAGCGGCGGAATTAGTGTACCCACAGGTACATTTCGTTGCAAAAAACCTGCTACATATACAGGGGGAATGGGAGATGATTTTTCCCATTTGCAAAATACTTGTAACACATATTGGCTTAGATGGGACAATTTTAACAATGTCGTCCTTGACCGCATAGTGATTCTTGTTCGCTGGTTGTCTCATCTAAGCCATATTATGTTTCAAGTATTTTGCAAAAGGAAATCACCTTCTTCCATTACGTCTCCATATGTGTAACAAGTATTTTGCAAGTGGAAATCATCATCTCCCATTCCCCCTGTATATGTAACAGGTTTTTTACAACGTACTGTACAGTGTGTTGCAAAAAAGATGTCACACATACAGGGGGAATGGGAGATGATGAAAACCATTTGCAAAAAAGGTGTCACACATATGGAGACTTAATGGAAGATGATGATTTCCATTTGCAAAATACCTGTCACACATATTGGCTTGGATGGGACAATAAACCAACCAAGAATCATAATAAGTGATCGACGTGATAATGACAGCACAATGATTCTTGTTTGGTTTGTTGTCCCATCTAAGCCAATATGTGTGACAGGTATTTTGCAAATGGAAATCATCATCTTCCATTAAGTCTCCATATGTGTGACACCTTTTTTGCAAATGGTTTTCATCATCTCCCATTCCCCCTGTATGTGTGACATCTTTTTTGCAACACACTGTACATGTGTTTTCCCATTCAACTGTTGCCGCCGAATTTTTTTCTTTCTTCTTACTCTTATGCAGGCGGTAGAAATTAAAGTGTCAGATTGCAACACAGCATTCTGGAGCTATCAGATTTTGACCACAGATAAAAAAAGAGAGGATCTTTAATTTCTGCAGCATGGAGTTTCTGCTAAAATCTGAACGGTCTCAATTTTTTGTTGTGTGAGTGCATTAATTCCGCCGCCACAGTCGACAGTTTTGGACCGAAATATCATTGTCTCAACAATTGGTGTTACCCATCTAAGCATTCTTCGGAGCGTGCTCATTGTGTGTCTTCAAGTGGAGCAGAGTATAGATACTTACGTGCAAACGTTCAAAATTAGCGAATAGTTTTTTTTTCGCTTACGTCGACATCAATTCCTGGCTTCGGGAACACGTTGCTTGGCGGCATTTCTTTTGGTATGAATCTGAAAAATTCATCACCTCCCTGGTACCATTTGATTGTATAGAGCGGATCTCCTTCCAAGTCATAGATACATCTTAGAATGACACTCTGACCACGAATGACTGCTGCCGGTACTTCCATTCTTATGTTACGGAGAGCCATACACTCTGAAATAGAATGGGTGAAAATTGACCATCAATACTTTGTAAAAAAATTCATTTTGAAAGTCATAGATACATCGTAGAATGACACTCTGACCACGAATGACTGCTGCAGGTACTTCCATTCTTATGTTACGGAGAGCCATGGGTGAAAATTTGGGTGAAAATCTGGGTGAAAATTTGGCCATCAAGTCTTTACAATAAAAAAGTCATTTTCAAAGTCATAGATATATCTGAGAATGACACTCTGACCACGAATGACTGCTGCCGGTACTTCCATCCTTATGTTGCGGAGAGCCATACACTCTGAAATAGAATGGTTGAAAGATATATGCCATCAACCCTTTGCAATAAAAGTCATTTTGAAAGTCATAGATACATCGTAGAATGACACTCTGACCACGAATGACTGCTGCAGGTACTTCCATCCTAATGTTACGGAGAGCCATACACTCTGAAATAGAATGGGTGAAAATTTGGCCATCAAGTCTTTACAATAAAAAAAGTCATTTTCAAAGTCATAGATAGATCTGAGAATGACACTCTGACCACGAATGACTGCTGCAGGTACTTCCATCCTTATGTTCGGA
>JASGXE010016253.1:0-11115 GCA_030068105.1 Sinentomon sp. SZTP_YWyxl
CCAAAGCCGCACAATTGCAATTTATTCAGAACACTACTTTTCATCCAAAATAACATTTTATAATGTTACAAGATCTTTTAACGAGTCCATCTCTCACTGCAGAGAGAGATGAGTAATGGAAATCTTCCATAGTTTTTCAGTTGCGGGAATTTTGTTGCTGGTAGGTCCTCTCTACTTGCCACCCCGGAAATAAGTCCCTGCAATTGAAATCTACGGAGGATTTTTATTCCACATGACCTATTTCCCCGCCGTCAAGGGGATAAAAATATCCTTTGACACGGGAAAGCCTGTTAGTCTGTAAGTTTGGACCGTTCCGATCGCATGAGTGTGTCTAAAGGCAATGAAAAATAAGCCATTAAAAGTCAACTTGTGCCTGGTTTTCCCAACTGGAGAAAAAAGTTTAACCCTCGGTAAAACCCAATGATGTGTATAAGTAGACTGATAATGGAAGCAAAGCTGGGCAGGCTCGTTCATAAAGGGAAAAGGCAACGCAAGGAGATGGTGAAACCATTTTACGTCGAATTTCGATTGTAAAACCAAAATGGCTAAGTCGATTTCGACAGATTTTTGGCCCTTGAAGCGCAAAGATTCCTCCAAATTTTAGACTGTCCCTGTCGATACAGTTGAAAAATATTCATCCAAAGACTGTCATGTTGCATGGTTGCGAATTTTTGTTCAAATTTAAAGAACTTACGTATGTTTCATCGAGAGATTCTGGGGCTAATGGTCAGCAAATTAGGCAATTTTAGTACCAATCAAAAGGGTTTCCATTCACTTCACCTACAACTTTCTCACAGTTCGACCTCGCCTTATTACAGAAAAGTTTGAGTAACAGCTCACTCTGTTGACAGAAAAGGAGCAATAAAATAAGAAATAGTTTCGAAGGTGCGTTTTTATGCCTGTTATGGTTGCACGCATTGCGTGCTCTGATTTGGTGGGAAATTTTGCATGCAGTTCTCAGAAAGTTCTCATGCAGTTCAGAAATTCGTCAGAATAGGTAAAAACTTGGTAGATACAGGGAATTTTGGGAATGAAAGACTGAAGTTTAAAAAAAAAACCCTCCTTTGGGTGTTTTTTTTTCATATTGGCCACAAAAGTTCCGGTTACCATGGCAACAATACATTTTTTGGGGAAAAACCACAAGGAGCAGGATTTGGAAAAACACCTCTCTTTGATTTTTCTTTGGTGCAGCCCAATAACCACATTGCAAATTTCATTCCAGGGGTCAAAGTCGTCCTATAATGTCCTTAATTCTTTTTTTTAACACGTCCTATTTTGTCCAATATTTGTGGAAAATGTCCTATATGACTTATATTGCCTTGAGATGCCTTTTGGAGAACCCAAATTTGTCAAAATGCTCCAGCTTCTGGGTGACTCCGTCCCCCAGACCCCCTGCTCTTGGAGCGGATGTCCCACTTTCGCAACCAACTGATCTTAGAAAACCCACCTTGAATCTCCTCGAAAACAAAAAGCTATCTTTTGATTGTGAATCCTGCAGGAAAGTGGGGCGAGTACTTTGAGAATGTATCCTTTATGTCAAAAACATGGTTTTACAGTATCGCGGTTGAAATTTTAGAGCCATAGCCCTGCTGGTATTGGCTCCCATAACGACTGCTATCGGTCATAGCTTGAGAAGAATCTGGAAATCAGGGATTCTGATTCCATCGGGGAAAATGCTCAAAAACAAAGAATAATCATGGAATTTTTTGTTTGAAAAGAAAAACTGACATCAAAACAGCAACTAAAAATCCCAACAACAGTCTTTTGTAGATGTAGGTACCTATAGTAATAAATATTTTCCTTGTGATGTTTTGTTTCTGACAAATTTTGTGCAGTGGTGAATGGTGGCACTGACATACCATACCATGCAACCTCGAGAGTACATAATAATGGTGCTTCTTCAGCATCTCACAATCGCCATAGAATTTGTTTTCTGCTTCCAAAGCAGAAACATTGACATCAGGAACCGAGGAAATGGAATGATATTCTGTACATTTCAGGGCAGTAAATGCGTTTCTGCATTTTCACCACCTGATCTTCCCTCTTGGTATGATCAGAGATCTTTTTTGCACTCCCAGCACACAAAAATAGGTTAAAATTGATTTCTATTTCTCTGCAATTGATATTTCAGTAAGTGAAAAAGGAGAGAAAATTCGGGCCTTGGAAATAAATTTTTGCAATGCATTTTTTCACCTTTGGAGAGTTACACCATGTGCTAAAAGCAACCTGTTTCCTTTCCATGAACTTTGAATTCCGGTCATACTGTTCCCAATGCTTTTAAACTGACGAAAAAAGAACGATTAAATGACAAATTTGGTAAAAAATACCTAGATTCTTTCAATGCCACCTAAAAATCCTTTGCAGCTCTTTCTTAGTCTGCAAACTTTGTCCCATCCAATGCAAATGGGGCATTGCAAACTGTCTTTTCAAGTCCGGGGCATTGGAAACTCTGTTTTCAATTCCTTTAGAATCGTGATTCCATCTTCGAAATTGGAATTCTGTGATGATGATTTTTGTTGGGATTTTTCAGGATCAGGATGCCAGGAAAGAAGTCAGGATAAATGCTTGGTTTTGGTCAGGGAAAATCAGGGAATTTGAAATTGGAAATTGAGTTGGAACCCTGCACAGAGAATGTATGCAGAAAAAGAGGGTAACCAAAATCCCAAGATAGTTTTTGGTCACTTTTGCCTTTACCACTTGATTGTGCAGTTGTCTTTTATTTTGGTTGAACAGAAAAATTTGTTCTTTGGAAAATTTGTTCGACTCAAAATGAGAAAAGGGCTGAATCATTGCTTTCAAATTATCAGTCTTTTTTCCTTTTGCTGTCTTTGTCTGAAACTGGCAATGTCCGAAAGATGATATGGTGGTTGTGTTCTCTTGTCAAAAAATGTATACCTGTCCTGGTCTTCACATTGGAGTCCAGGAACGTTCTGTGAATGGGTGAGCCATACAATGGGCGGGGTTTATTATCTGCTCCGAAAGGACAAGCGATATGAATAGCATGTCTCTCAATCCACAGTGCATCAAGAATTCCGGATTTATCAGTATTAAGACCCATATGACGGGGTCGGTAGGTACCTATGAATCCTATTCGTATATGTCTTTTCCAGTTTTGTCCCATTTTTCAGAAAAAATATGTCCGATATTGTCCTTTTATTCCATCAGATTTTGTCCTTTTTCCCATTTTATTTATTTATTTTTTTTTTTTTGGAAAGCGCTTTGAGCCCTGTCATTCTCTTATAATCATTTTTTTTTGGAGTGGGTCCTCGAAAAAATTCATCTCTCATTTTTTTATTAATTGGCGAAGAACAATTCCCCAAATTTTTGACACAACTTTCAGACTCACCCTGTAGAGTGGTGTTCACAATTTCGAGCAAAACTGATCAAAAGATCACATTCCGTGATACAAGTTCACGGATGTCTTTGAGAACTTGGTCACGCATGTCATCAGGGAATTTGGACCCAAGTCCCATCGATCACTAAATCTTTATCTCTTGGTTAAACGCCGGAGTTAATGATATGATTTTAACATTGCTCGACTCGGGTTCAGGGTTTAACCCAGGGTTAATTTTAACTCCAGTTGGAAGAACCGGGCATTGAACACAGCGTTTGGGTTTTGAGTTGGAAGTTCCCGGATTCGAATGCCGGTTTCAAAAAAAAAAATCCAAGTGGATCCAGCTGTTCCAAAGCTTTGTTCACAGATAGATGATGAGCTGAAAAGCGTTGTCAAAACCCCTTCAAGACGAAGAGTAGTTGCTTTATAATTTGCTTGCTTTTTTTTCCAGGGAAAGTCAATCGTTTGAATCCGATCTGATCACCTTTCTGATTTTATTGAGAAAATTATGGTGTTCACAGACGGACAATTATTTTTACCCTTAAAGCATGTCAGCATTACAACCTCGCCACAAAATTTTTGAGTTCAACCAGACAGTGCAATCAGTCAATGGGATAGCTCACAGTTTTTGCATGGAGGAACTTTTCGTGACAAAATTTGACCAGCCAAACAAATACAAATTTTCAAAATGCAAAAAACAAACACGAGCACAAACAAACACAAAAATGCAAAAGCCACACAATCAACCGAGTCCATTTGAGATTGTCTGCTGTTGATGATCAACGCTCACTCAGCTCACTGGCTGCTGACGTTTTTTATTTTTGACGTGGGCAAGTCTCTGCCTGAACAATATTTATATTGCAATTTTCGAGTCAGCTTTTCATATGATTGATAGCATTCAACATAAAATGCATACGAGCACTCCTGCGCCACACGGAAGCAAACGCCTTTTGTTCCAGGTTGCAACACCATCTTCTGTGACGTCGACTTCAAGATGGAGGGACTGCCCAACCTCCAAAGCAAGCAAAAAGTGGTCGGTCATATTCGAGAAGGCACCAGATGATTGCTCAGTTGCCAGCACCACCAACAAAGGCTGGTGCAAAAAGTTGGTGATGTGTTAAACGACCCACACACGTTAGGTTAGATTGGCTAATAGTTTGTTAGGTTTGATTGTCTAATAGTTTCAAAAACCAAATGTAGCCAATCACAACCTAACACAATCTAACCTAACGTGTATGGGCCCCTGTCGCATGTCACCTACTGACAGATTGCCAAAAGATTTGTCTTCCTGCTAAGATTGTGCCTCCAGGGCCAAAAATCACTGAAATTAGATTGATCGCCTCGCGCGAGTGCTTGGTTGCAAGTGCAAGTGGCGATTTGTTTGGAATCTAGAAATTCGCGTTGCACCTTAGTTCGTATGCAAAGCATTAATACGAAAAGACGGAGACCGACGATCCTCCATCAATTTTTCGCATCGAAGATCCGTCGATGTCAGACATTGTTCTCGTCGCTGCCAAGAATAATGTCGCTGTTGAGAACAATCTCCTCGGAAGGGATTGAAGTCGTCGCTGTAGAGAAAAATCTCTTCGGTCAACAATGAAGTCGTCGCACTCTTCAGGCGACACTGAAGTCGTCGCTGCCAAGAATGCTGTCGTCGCTGTCGAGAACAATCTCCTCTGAAGGGATTGCAGTCGTCGCTATCGAGAAAAATCTCTTCGGGCAACAATGAAGTCGCTCTCTTCAGGCGACACTGAAGTCGTCGCTGTAGAGAAAAATCTCTTCGGTCAACAATGAAGTCATCGCTCTCTTCAGACGATACTAAAGTCGTTGCTGCAGAGAATAATGTCGCTGTCGAGACAATCTCCTCGGAAGGGATTGAAGTCGTCGCCGTGGAGGAAAATCTTCCGTAAACAATTGAATGAAGTCGTCGCTCTCTTCAGGCGATACCGAAGTCGTCGCTGCCGAGAATGATTTCGTCGCTGTCGAGACAATCATCTCGGAAGAGATGAAGTCGTCTCTGAAGAGAAAAATCTCCTCGTTAACAATGAAGTCGTCGCTCTCTTCAGGCGATACTGAAGTCGTCGCTGCCGAGACTAATTTCGTCGCTGTCGAGACAATCTCGGAATGGATTGAAGTCGTCACTGTGGGGAAAAATCTCTTCCGTCAACAGTGAAGTCGTCGCTCTCTTCAGGCGACACTGAAGTCGTCGCTGCCGAGAATGATTTCGTCGCTGTCGAGAACAATCTCCTCGGAAGGGATTGAAGTCGTCGCTGTAGAGAAAAATCTCTTCCGTCAACAGTGAAGTCGTCGCTCTCTTCAGGCGACACTGAAGTCGTTGCTGCCGAGAATGATTTCGTCGCTGTCGAGAACAATCTCCTCGGCCAAGGGATTGAAGTCGTCGCTGCAGAGAAAAATCTATTCCGTCAACAATGAAATCGTCGCTCTCTTCAGGCGAAAGTCGTCGCTGCTGAGACTAATTTTGTCGCTGTCGAGACAATCTTCTCGGAAGGGATTGAAGTCGTCGCTGTAGAGAAAAATCTCTTCGGTCAACAATGAAGTCGTCGCTCTCTATAGGCGATACTGAAGTCGTCGCTGCCGAGAATGATTTCGTCGCTGTCGAGAACAATCTCCTCGGAAGGGATTGAAGTCGTCGCTGTAGAGAAAAATGCATTCCGTCAACACTGAAGTCGTCGCTGTAGAGGAAAATCTCTTCCGTCAACAGTGAAGTCGTCGCTCTCTTCAGGCGACACTGAAGTCGTCGCTGCCGAGAATGATTTCGTCGCTGCCGAGAACAATCTCCTCGGAAGGGATTGAAGTCGTCGCTGTAGGTAAAAATCTATTCCGTCAACAGTGAAGTCGTCGCTCTCTTCAGGCGATACTGAAGTCGTCGCTGCCGAGAATGATTTCGTCGCTGTCGAGAACAATCTCCTCGGAAGGGATTGAAGTCGTCGCTGTAGAGAAAAATGTATCCCTTCAACACTGAAGTCGTCGCTCTCTTCAGGCGACACTGAAGTCGTCGCTGCCGCGAATGATTTCGTCGCTGTCGAGAACAATCTCCTCGGAAGGGATTGAAGTCGCCGCTGTAGAGAAAAATCTGTTCCGTCAACAGTGAAGTCGTCGCTCTCTTCAGGCGATACTAAAGTCGTCGCTGTCGAGAACAATCTCCTCGGAAGGGATTGAAGTTGTAGCTGTAGAGAAAATGTATTCCGTCAACACTGAAGTCGTCGCTCTCTTCAGGCGACACTGAAGTCGTCGATGCTGAGAATGATTTCGTCGCTGTCGAGAACAATCTCCTCGGAAGGGATTGAAGTCGTCGCTGTAGAGGAAAATCTCTTCTGTCAACAGTGAAGTCGTCGCTCTCTTCAGGCGATACTGAAGTCGTCGCTGCGAGAATGATGTCGCTGTCGAGACAATCTCCTCGGAAGGGATTGAAGTCGTCGCTGTGGAGAAAAGTCTCTTCGGTCAACAATTCGTCGCACTCTTCAGGCGACATTTGTCGTCGCTGCCGAGAATGCTATCGTCGCTGTCAAGAACAATCTCCTCTGAAGGGATTGAAGTCTTCTCTATCGAGAAAAATCTCTTCGGTCAATAATGATGTCGTCGCTCTCTTCAGGCGGACACTGAAGTCGTCGCTGCCGAGAATAATAATTTCGTCGCTGTCGAGAAATCTCCGTGGAAGGGATTGGAGTCGTCGCTGTAGAGAAAAATCTCTTCCGTCAACAGTGAAGTCGTCGCTCTCTTCAGGCGATACTGCAGTCGTCGCTGCCGAGAATGATTTCGTCGCTGTCGAGAACAATCTCCTAGGAAGGGGTTGAAGTCGTCACTGTAGAGAAAAATTTCTTCCGTCAACAGTGAAGTCGTCGCTCTCTTCTGGCGAGACTGAAGTCGTCGCAGCCGAGAATGATTTCGTCGCTTCGAGAACAATCTCCACGGAAGGGATTGAAGTCGTCGCTGTAGAGAAAAATCTATTCCGTCAACAATGAAGTCGTCGCTCTCTTCAGGCGATACTGAAGTCGTCGTTGCCGAGAATGATTTCGTCGCTGTCGAGAACAATCTCCGTGGAAGGGGTTGAAGTCGTCACTGTAGAGAAAAATCTCTTCCGTCAACAATGAAGTCGTCGCTCTCTTCTGGCGAGACTGAAGTCGTCGCAGCCGAGAATGATTTCGTCGCTGTCGAGAACAATCTCCTGGAAGGGGTTGAAGTCGTCACTGTAGAGAAAAATTTCTTCCGTCAACAATGAAGTCGTCGCTCTCTTCTGGCGAGACTGAAGTCGTCGCAGCCGAGAATGATTTCGTCGCTTCGAGAACAATCTCCACGGAAGGGATTGAAGTCGTCGCTGTAGAGAAAAATCTATTCCGTCAACAATGAAGTCGTCGCTCTCTTCAGGCGATACTGAAGTCGTCGCAGCCGAGAATGATTTCGTCGCTATCGAGAACAATCTCCTCGGAAGGGATTAAAGTCGTCGCTGTAGAGAAAAATCTATTCCGCAACAATGAAGTCGTCGCTCTCTTCAGGCGATACTGAAGTTGTCGCTGCCGAGAATAATTTCGTCGCTGTCGAGACAATCTCCTCGAAAGGGATTGAAGTCGTCGCTGTAGAGAAAAATCTACTCCGCAACAGTGAAGTCGTCGCTCTCTTCCGGCGGAGAGAT
The DNA here is from genome assembly GCA_030068105.1 of Sinentomon sp. SZTP_YWyxl. Classification (NCBI taxonomy): domain Eukaryota; kingdom Metazoa; phylum Arthropoda; class Protura; order Sinentomata; family Sinentomidae; genus Sinentomon; species Sinentomon sp. SZTP_YWyxl. The sequence goes on from JASGXE010016253.1 coordinate 7,986, forward strand.
CATCACTCGGGTAACGCTAATCACTGGGGTAACGCGGCTAACTCCGAGCTGCGAGGTAAATTTTTGCCATCTGCTCCAAGGAAAAAATTTACCTCGCAGCTCGGAGTTAGCGTTACCCCCGTCATGATCTCTCCGCTGTTCAAGCGACACTGAAGTCGTCGTTGCCGATAATGATGTCGTTGCTGCCGAGAACAATCTCCTCGGAAGGGATTGAAGTCGTTGCTGTAGAGAAAAATCTCTTCGGTCAACAATGAAGTCGTCGCTCGCTTCAGGCGACACTGAAGTCGTCCTGTCGTGAACAATCTCCAAGAAAATTTTGTGCTTTTTGAAAACTGGACTCAAAGTTCTGTACTTCCTTTTCAGATCATGCAGAAGAAATTGAAATAGGAGCGTGCTGGAGTTCATTACGTGCACGAATTGCATTCGACCGGATTGTATTTTCCGATCGTTTGGACGGCCCCCAATGAGCACCATTTCATTCAGAGGTCCTCGCAAAAGTCAACATTCCTGAGTTTAAATAGACAATCCACGTGTCTCTGTTTTCTGGTGAATGTCCTTTTTCCATGTCCCCAAAAGTTCATCATCAAAGCATTATCTTTGCAAGCATGGTCGTTCTATTCGAGAAACGCTGCGTCTGGTGATAAGAGTCTGCACCCCCACTGGTCGTTTCCAACTGAGAAAATGAACTTTGCGTAAGCCTTTCGTAGCTAAAAACAGGGGCGTCATTGCGGTGGGCAGGAGGCGACCACCCTGCCAAGAAATACCCCCCAACGGTTATCTTGTCTCCTGGTATGCGCTTTTGGCTCGCCCTATTGCAAAGTCGGCATCCGAAACACGAATATTTCACAAAAAATGAACCCGGAGTTTCAAGATATCTTCGTTGCTTTTGTGGGATCCATCCTAAGAGGTTAAGATGCTCTGCCTCTTAGACTCCGCCCGAGAACCCAAATAATGGGGGGACTCCGCCCCCCCAGATCATCCGACTGCATGATCTGGGGGGCGCACAGATACTTCCCAGAAAAAAAGAGAAATGGACCGACTGCGAAAACTGGAAGTGACGCCCAATAAGTCGGCCCCTTCAGGTATTCAAACATGGGAATACCCATTTCAAAGATCTTCTCAATTCAGGAGCAATCTGAATTCAAAATGAGCATCCGGTTTTTGCCGCAAATGATGCATGCGATTTGCGGCGCATGGTGTCATTATGCGTTGTGACACCAGATTAGAGTCATCAATGAATGGCTATCTTTGGATGGTGAGCAGTGTTCCCCAAACCCAACTCATATCAATTCAGTGAAAAATGCCCAGGAAATGGCAAAGAAACGGAAACGCACATGTGGTGATTATCAGATTAGAATTGCGTTTCAGTCAAGCATTGTGCGGGCTGTGCACGCTGAACGAACTGCATTGCGATTTGGATATTGGATTTTTATCTCGTTGATGCAATGGATTCACATGCATGTAGAAGAATAATTCGACTTTGACCCCATGGTCGGAGAAAAATCGTTTTGGAGCGTAAAATATGGGATTTCTTCCAGCAGCCTCCAACGATGACAGGACTGCCCATCCATAATAAACGCAACGCACAGCGGCAGGACGGCCTGCTGATGCATTGGAACGGTTCCAGCAACCAGAACAGAACAGCTCCGTCGCAACTTGCGATCTGAGTCATGACTCATCAAATCTGTTACATCATCTGGATATCAACAAAAAGACGAAAATATCATTTTGGCCAAATATAAGTGGCCCAATGTCAAATGGCAGCGCTGGAATTCGAAACAAAATGATCCTGAAAAGTCAAAACAAACCCTGATCGTGCTTGTATACCAGTACGTATAGTGGCGACGGAATTTATGTACTCATCCCTGCGTTTCTCCCATTTTGATGTTTCCTGCGAAACTCATTTCCAAACTTTTTTGCTTTTTGATCAAAAGAAAATCGCCAGCTCACAACAAAATTGAATGAAGGGGATCGGGGGACTGGGATAGAACGGACTGAGGCAGAATTGGACTGAGGCAGAAGTGGACTGAGGTAGAATTGGACAAAGGAGGGAGTTTTGGCATGGAGGTGGTAGCTTACACCTGTCCTAACTTTACCTAACCTGACCTAACCTAACCTGGAGAATAAAAAAAAATCAGCTTCCAAAAATGCAAAAATTCTGCCTCAGTTCGTTCTGCCCCAGTCACCGGTCCCAATGAAGGTGTCACAGATTGCAACTTCCGTTGCAGATGACTTTCCGCAGAACTGGGTTTTGGCAAAATCTCAACGATGGCAATCTTTGCATGTCCGGACGAAGTATTTCCGTCGCCATCAACCTCAGAACCCGTTGACAGTTTCGGAAGGGAAGAGTAATGGCTTGCACTTTGAAACAGAAACATTTGGGGCCATCAGCAGAAGGTTAAGGTCAGCGCCAACGGCACACAGTCAATCATCTATTTTTGCTTTTTTCTCATTTCAAATAATGCTTTGTCAAAAGTGGAAAAAGATATCCGCTTCGGCTCGGTCTCGTCAATAATGAAGCACGCTGTTCGCTCGTGAGCCGTGGTCCGTGGTTCATCCCGGCAAAGTTCAGTCGCATCGCGTGCATGGATGCTTCAGTGATTTGTGGATTCAGAGAAGTCGTCATCTACCGGACTGAAAGAGGCAATAAGTGGAGCCAAAGTTCCCCAGACAAGGCGAGACAGAAACGGGACAGAGGCTGAAAATCCGATGCAGATATTGCAGCAGAAAGTCATTGTTGACAGCAGACATCCAAGCCGCAATATAACAAAGGCAATCAAGACCAAGGAAAAAAATCAAAAAAAAAAAATATGAACGGAAAAAGTTCAGAACATTCAAAAAAGAATTCTTCTGAAATCCGTTGGATTTTTTCCAGGCAGATTTTTCAACAGTTTATTCTCGAAAAAATGAGTGCAAAAGGCTTTATCCTTCTGGAATTTGTTGGTTTCTGGAATTGTTGCTCTTGTGAGTCAAAGTTTGGGGTTAAATCTTAAAATGGCTTCATTTCTTTGTCTTTCGCCAAAGCCTTTAATGCTACATGTTTATTTTTTTTATTATTATTTATTTTCAAAATTAACGACTAACAAAATGCCCTGGTTAATCGACGTGGGCCTTAACTATTAAACATACC
>JASGXE010016254.1:0-10538 GCA_030068105.1 Sinentomon sp. SZTP_YWyxl
CCTAAGTCCTGGAACGCTCTCCCGGGAAGCTGTCATTTGTTAGATTCTCTGTGTGTTTTTGATTGATTGGCTTGACGATTTGACTCAAACATGAGGCGCTTCCCGCAGGAGGTGCTTTATATTTGAATTAATTTTTTATATTTATATTTGATTTAGATTTTCAATATCGTTTCTCTGATTTTTTCGATGTCTTTGGAGATTTTGCGTTTGCATCTGTTTTTATTTTGTACTGGCACAGTCGCTGCATAAACCTCCCGATTGTATTCAAAAGCCAATAAAACGTCATTGATTGATTGATTTATAAATTTTGGTAGAATTGTTCCATGTTTTGTTAGAATTCGACTTTTGTTGCTGAAGCAAGTTAACGATGGGAACGAGGCTCATCAGATTTGATCTGCGACTTGTTCTTTTTAAACTTGGTCTCCAGAGCAGTTGGAACAAGAATTAGATTCACTCCGTTTGTTCCATTCCTAGATTTCTCCGAAATGACGGGCTTTTATGTGTTCCATATCTTATAGGAAAAAATATGTTTTTGTTGAAATACTCGAAGTTGTGAGGATATTTCCGGGACTTGATCGAAATATAGGTAATTGTTTCAAAATTATTAAATGAAATCGAAAACTATAACGAATATTTCTTTTTATTCGTTTTTTGTTTCGTCAAAATTTGTTTTGTTTCGTTGCTAAAGTAGTTATCCAAAATTGATAGCTTACAAATGATTTTACCTCAATCGTATAGCAAGAATGGCGTGTATCAACGATACAGCAAGCGATTTTACAGGTTCTTTCGATAGGCACAGAAGCCTACACAAATTGCTGCAGGTCTCAATAATGCCAGTTGATGACATGTAATCCTCATAAATTTATAGGTTGGTTTGGTAGAAATGGAAAAAACCGACTAGGGACTAGGCTAAGATATTGTCAATCAAACACGACATATTAATGTCAGGCCTTCATGCGCTGTTGTTGCCTTTGTTCACGGAATGCATCTTTTTGAACAAAAAAACAAGGACTCACCATCGCGTCTTTTCTTTTTCGAAATGTAAGTCTTCTTCCCTACAAGAACGGAACAAGTTATTTAATAAAGCACTACCTCCAGTTATCAAAAAATCATGTGTGGAAAATGGGCGTTTATACTTGTTTATTTATCTCGATTTTGTTTGCTTTACAGTGCAAATATGCCATCACCAAAGAGAGTGTATTCAACGGAGACGACAGCTTAAATCGCCTTTATCATTGTAGACATAAAAATCGAAAAACGTGTTCGGAAATACACTATCCTGCTGTCGAAAATCTGGCATTTCTGTAATTTGTTTAAAAAATGGTTTAAACCTAAATTTACTCACGTTCTAGACCCTTGCCTTTTCTTGGTTTTCTAGTCTCCTTCGCTGGTAAATATGAGAGGATTTAAAAGAGAGGTATTCGTCAATATCACGATATGAAAAAGAAAAATAATCGAGCCGGTAGAAATTTGAAGGGGTGCGAACATCTTACAAAATGATGCACAAATTGAAGGCGCTGTCACCCAGCTCTTTTGAATATTAGGCGTAACGTATGACTGTAATTTGTGAAAATTAGGCGCAACCATCCTCTGAACAACTGACCGTCCTCACTGACTGCACACAATGAAGAGTTAGCCGTGCGATGTCAGAATGGTGTTGGATATACACACTTTTAAGCCCAACTTTTCCACAATGCATTTTTTTTTTATTGCAGAGTGGCTCATATTTGTTTGCAAGTATCTTTTGCGAAGATCATCAGTTGGTGTTCAATTTCGATTTAAAATTATGAGATGCATGTGTGTCATTTTGTTATCCAGGGAAAGAGGAAGAGATAGTGGCGATTTATCAATTTGGACAAAATGTGGCGGCAGTATTTTCGATGTGAGCGAATACGCCTGCATGGAGGTAAGGCCAAGTCATTCTGAGCACTTTTAGATGGGTAAAAATCCGCCAAACCAGTCGTGATAACTCATGATACATACTTCGGCTTTGAATTAGCCAAAGTGCACAACAAAGTCTGAAACTTAGCATGAGACCAGCACCAAATGGAATGTGTATATGGTATGTACAGCAGATAGGGGCGTTTGTTGCAGACAGTAACCAAATCTACGCGGATTGATCGGATACGAACAGTGGCCCGTGTGGCCGCCCCCTAATTTACCTATATTAGACTGGTTTTGCCTATGTCAATTAGTGAATAAAAAAGTTTGGCATAACGGGAAGCTTGTTTTCGAAGCCTGCCGAAATTGCAGATTGCTCTAACGTTATGACCTGGATAAATGCATACTCGGAAGCAAATTTCGGCAGTAGAATCGGTGGTCGAGAGGTTAACGTACGCAACTGCTAAACCGACGCATTGGGAACAAAGTCAGCAGATGACAATTTTTATATTTTTGCGGCGATGACCAATGTTGTTTTAGATTTTTACGGCTTCGAAACCGCAGGCGGTAGGCGAACATCAGGTGTTAGGCGGACACCGGGGAGGAGGTCAACGTAGGGTAGTAAGGTTAGGTTAAGTTAGGTTAGGTTAGTCCAGGTTAAATAGGCTTTAAAAGTTTTCGTAAGTAGTATAAAAAATGAGTTTTTCGTGCCGTGACGTCAATGCAACCCGCTATTTCGGTAGGTTTCGAAAATACGCCACCGGGAAGAATGTGGGAAGACCATGCAGCAGAGGGCATAGTGTAATGCTTCGATTCATATTAAGAAAAGAAAAAATCAATAACGTTTACCTCTGCAAGGAAATGTTTAAAACTCTGAAGAAGGAAACTCTGTGAAGGCCAAGATTATTAATGATGCAGAAGACACGAGTCCTACAGAAAAATCCAACATTGAAGCGATCAGCACTGCTCTGGTCTTTTCAATTGAATCAATCTGCCAATGAAGGTATGGGTCCAAAACCACAGTTGCATGATCAAGAATGTGAAAATTGTAACCAACTACATAACAGAAGCGTTATACATGTAAATTCTCATGGAAAGTAACCGCAAGGTATTGATATGCGTGATACGATACCAAAAATTCGCCCATTCGTTAGTATTATAGGGAGATCATCAGATAGCACTCCTTTCCATATAGGTTCATGAGGTCTAACGTACACAGCTGTACACCTATGAACACATAGACATATCGATAACACCAATAAATACCAATTTCAAAGTTTGTTTCAACCTCTCTGAAACTCTTCCGCATCATCTGTCCGGACACAAACGTTCGAGAGAAAATATCAAAAATCATAACCTAGTTCGCAATAAAAATTAATGAAAGCGATAAGAAGGGTGTCAAGATCACTTACATGAGGTGATCTAGATACACTAAAGTACAGACTTGAAAAAATTTAAAATATGAAGGCTAATTTGGACGTTATCAATGGAAAAGCCGGTGGTTAAAATACCTTTATCAGCATTCAGATTCCTGCTCTTTTTACCATTTTGACCTAAAAATCGTAGAATAATTAAATTATAGTTGCCATACATGTACATATTTAAATTGTTATGTTTTTGCATGGCAATATTTCACCTTCCATGTATTCCATATGCATGTAAGATATATTGTAGTAAGAGTTCTTTTCATATGGACGTAAAGTAGGCATTTTGCGGTACATCTATGCGCGAGTATATTGTATACGTACAATATACACATAGCATTGCTATTGTTACAATTTTCATATATTGCAATACAAAATATGCAATATTACAATATCCATTATATTACAATCTATATGAAATACATGAAACATGTAATATGGATAAAATGTGTATGAATATTGCAGGTATGGTTGACATTTTTTATTTTTTCGCCAAAAAATGTCATTCATACATGCAATACTGTTATATTGATATACCTACAAATAAATTGTAGTGTGGAAGATGGAATTTCCGATCACGGCATTGTTCTGATTGATGTTGCTCTGAGGAAACCTCCTCCAGTATATCGGCAACGAAAAGTCTACCTCTTTAGGAAAGCTAACTTGGAGAAGCTCTCCGATTTCTTGACCACCAAATTTCGCTATTTTAAAGACGTTTCCAGTGACATGAAAGATTTAAATAAAGTTTGGGACCTCTTTGTTGACATTGCCACAGAGGCAAAATGAAGTTCATTCCTTCCAAATCAATTAAGGTCTCAAATTCCGTCAAGTGTCCCTGGGTTAGCAGTGATGAGGAGCACACAAGAGGAAATTACGGCCATTGTTCTCAAAGCGCAAACTTTCACAAAGTAACCTTGCAGCATAAAAAATCCTTTTCCGAATATTCTAAACTTATGTATAAAGCTTTTCAACAATATCTCAGTTCGCTCTGTAATGAATCGACTGCCAGGCCGAAAAGCTTTTGGCGATATAATAAGTCTCGCAGGAGCACTTTCAGCTCTATTTCATCCCTTAAAATTGATTCAAACTCCTCGGCGATCATTGACAGTAGGGCCAAAGCTGAAATTTTGAACAAGTCGTTTGTTGATGTTTTTGTTTCCGACGGAATTCCAGAGATCCCACCTGGGCCATTCTTCTCCAGCCATGATATTCCTCGACTAACTGAAACCATGATAATAAATCGTATAACGACGATGAAATGCAATGTTGCTGAGGGTTCCAGTCCTGTTAGCGTTAAGTTTTTGAAACTGCTTCCTAATATTTTTGCCAAGTTTTTATTAGTAATTTTTAATTTGTGTTTATTTGTTGGCGACATTCCAGTTGCATGGAAGAGATCTACCATTACACCAGTCTTTAAGAAAGGTGACAAATCCAACCCTGCAAATTACCGTCCCATCAGTCTTCTTGATACCTGCTCCAAAATACTTGAATTCCTTATAGCCAGTCACATAAGAAATTTTCTGGATTCCGCTTCAATTTTGAGTGGTGCTCAAGATGGCTTCCGCTCTAGTTATTCTTGTGAACTCAACTTTCTTCCTTCAGCCAAGAAGTGGCCACATCTCTTGACAGTGGGTTGGGGGTCGATGCTGTTTTGCTGGATTTTTCAAAAGCATTTGACACCGTAAGCCATTCCATTCTCCAAAGAAAATTGGCATTCATGGGCCTCGATAGTGTTTCTCTTCGGTGGCTGAAGGGCTACTTATCTATGGGCGAAATCAAGCTGTTAAAGTTGAAAATGATTTGTCCGATCCCTTACCTGTCACTTCAGGTGTACCGCAGGGGAGCATCATGGGCCCTCTATTGTTTTTGGTTTTCATCAATGACATTGTGGGAAACATTCGATCGAAAATAAAGTTATTTGCAGACGATTGCCTAATCTATCGATCAATTTGTAGCCTGTCTGATTCCGAAAAGTTGCAGGGTGATTTGTTAGAAATTTCCAAATGGTGTAAGGTCTCTTCCATGAAACTTAACCCTTCAAAGTGTACAGTAGTCCGTTTCGGTAAAAGGAGGACCACATTAAATGATTTTGCATATGTTTTGGATGGGAAAGTGTTAGCCTTTCAACCCAGTTCCAAGTATCTGGGAGTTATCTTTGACAGCAATTTAGACTGGTCCCAACAAGTTGCAACTGTTTCCAAAAAAGCAAATAGTGCTCTTTACTTTGCAAAAAGGTATTTTAGGAAATGTCCAATGAAACTTCGTGAGCTTGCTTACTTCACTCTGTTAAGGCATATTTTAGAGTATGCATCTACTTCTTGGGATCCTCATCTAACCACCCACTGCGAATCTTTAGAACGTGTTCAGAGGCGTGCCGCCCGTTTTGTTGTAGGTGACTACAGGAGGCGGAGTAGTGTTTCTGCAATGATTGCTCAGCTTGGCTGGCCTAAATTGGCTGTTCGAAGGAAGGTTTCTCGCATTTGAGCCTTTTTCGAGTGCTTGGAAACTCCGGGGGGTGGGGTGATCTTTTGAGTTTCATTAAAATCCCAAATTTTTATGGGCGCCATGACCACCCGTTCAAAGTAAGGCCCATATCTTTCAAAAAAGATGTTGGGAAATTTTCTTTTATTTTCCGGACAATCTCTGACTGGAACTGTCTTCCAGCTGATGTCTTTGTCCAACCATTGAGTCTTGCAATTTTGAGACGAAGGTTACTTTCCCTGTTTTCGACGCACTCCGATCGTTAACCCTTTATCGATCTGCGCCCCCTACAGGGGACAGGGTATTTTTAACTGGTAGTGACCTCCGAATTTGGAAATTTTTGACCAAAATTTTTTTTTCGCCATTTCAGATGCTTTGGAACCTTCCGCATATGACCTCCTGACGCCAGAGTTGGGAAGAAACGCATTCGCGATGAAACAAGGAATCCAAAACTCTTTGTTTCATTTAAATCCGTTCAGTAGAACCGAAGATATCGACGTTTATTCATTTTCACAATTTTTTGACATTTCAACCCGTCCAGAGTACTCCTGATCAACACACCACCGACATCTGTCGATTGGATTTGAATCACTGATGTCTTTGCAAACCATATTCAGTTCGAAAACTTTTGTCGAGATGGCAGCTGGCGAAAAAATTGCGCCAATGTTCACACCCACTGGACTGGAAAGTTCAGCTGTCAACTCATAGATGGCAGAGGAATGCAAGCGAAGCGCTGTTTTGATGCATTTCCGCGGCAAATCGTGTTACCAATCGTTCAGTTACTCCAAAGCTCCAGAAACGTTGTCTAAACGGCGGCCAGATTTTGCGCGGTAAACTTACAAAGATGTTTGTCCCCCTGAGGGGGCACAGATCTGAGTGCGCATTAAAAAAGCCGATTTTTTGAGTTTTAAAGATCTGCAAAGGGTTTTAATGCAATTTTTTCCAACCACGTTTCCTATTATAACCATTGTTTTTTGCTCTGTTTCTTAAACAAATCCTTGTGTATGATAAAGAGGAAAACCTCTAAAATACAATTACAATTACAATTACAAAATGCATATGTACATACATATCTTGTGCATATTACCAACACATATATAAAATGTATTACAACATATGTACAATTGCAATTTTCTGTTTCTTGGTCAATATACATACATGTACACTTCTAAATGCCTGACGTCCACATGAATATAACGCTATACGTAACAACAGATGAGTTGAATAGCAACAGTATTGAAAATAATGACGTTATTTTGTGACACGCGGTTTGTATAGTTCACGATCAATACCCCGGCAATCTCAACCATGCTATGGATTAATCTGAGTTTGTCAATAGCTCGAAGGATGAGAATTAGTTCCGGTTTTATTGCTAGTTCTCTTTAGAAATACGTCATAACGCAAAAACATGACAGGTTTGTCGTACACAAATTTTGACAAATATAAATGCAAGAGAACCCCTTCGTGAACTTCGAAGAAACTTTTTGTTCTTTACGATCCGAGCCATCCCAAAAGACTAACTGTCTCCTGGGTTATGAATCATGAGAAAAAGATATCCCTCTGAAACGGCTGAAGGAAACCGTGAAACCAAAGCAATTTTTATCCATTGGAGAAGAAAAAAACTGATCGACCACAAAATCTTATTTGTGTAAAAACACAAAAAATAGAACACTTTCGAAGAGTCCTTTCGATGCGGCTCCGCACCTTCTTCGGATCGACTGAATTGTCTGTTTGAGTCGACCGTTGCGTCGACCGCAGCCGACGCCAACGGACAATTCAGTCGAGCTGAAAAAGGTGCGGAGTCGCATCGAAAGTCCTCTTCGAAAGTACTATATTTTTTGTGTTTTTACACGAATAAGCTTTTGTGATCGATCAGTTTTTTTCTTCTGCAACAAATTCATTGTGTCGGCCATCGCTTCCTCTGCATCTTCTATTTTTTGTTTAAGTTTGAACCGGCATGCATCCGCCGGTCGTGTTCAGTGACTGCTGGAGTTTGGTGGAAAACCCGGTCAAACTTTAATGGATCAAAAAATATACAATTTTGACAATCCCAAAGGGCGGCGGGCCAAAACGAATCGACCCGCTCTACGCGATTAGCTTTAACTGTCTTATATTAACGGCAATCGAATCTCCTAGGCAAGCTCAATATTTATCCTGATTCGTCCGGCATAAAAAACGTAATGTGCAGGTTGTGTACAGTTCTCTCCTTCGAAATTGTCCAGAATTTTTCTTATATCATAGAGACAAGCTCATAACTTTTACTCACCGCATAGCAAAGTCAAGTTGCAATTCACCATACTTACAAGGTAGGCACCAAAGCAACGAAGCCATACACTTCCGTGTCAAAGAAGATGTTATGCGCACAAATACAGAACAATTTGAAAGGATGCACTACGTATCCGTACGCAATTTCTCACCTGAATTTGGGGTTGGCTCTGTTGGTAAAGATTTCGTGCTGAAGTTGCTGGCCGTAACGTCCTTCGGCCGGTAACAAGTCAGTTCCAGAAAGTCGCTAGGAATATCAGTGCTGACACCTGGTGGCGTTGGCGATTGTCCGATATCTTCAGCGACGGACACATCAAGTGTAAAACTGCTATCCTCACCTTGCTCTGACTCTCTGACAGAATTTATCATTTCATCCAGGTTATCACTGACACCCTCCAAAGCTAATTCTAACTTGTTCACCAACCGTTGTCTGACATTGCTATCTGAAAGTTTACCGGCAACGGACGTGACAACTGCATTGATCCAGACCTTCTTCCCCGCTTCGTCGAGAGTGATGAATTCTGGATCAGGACGTGGAAGGGAGCTCCAGGATATTTTCTTCACCCCTGAGTTATCGCCAACATCGATATTGGAAATTGGTTCCCGGCTGACCTTGTAGATATTCTTCACGTGCTGGTCACTGATGGAATCCTTCAATTTTTCCATTGCAATTTTATATAAACTATGTTTGCGGCGGGCGGGTTCTCCTACACAGATTAACGTTAGAAAAATAAGACAAGACGCTCTCCACTTTATCCGACTGATGGATGGCGCGACGCTCATGACGATCCTTGTAGGTGGCATCTATGTAACGAGGTTAGGAGTTAACATTTCAAAACATCCATGAGATGGTTTTTATGTGTGTAAGGTATGCCTTTGACAATTTTGTCATGCGAAAAACTTTCTTGTCACTGATTTCACCGCCATGTAGCCAGTGCTGTTTTAAGTTTTGCATAATGCCTATTTAGAGAAAGGAGATTTCAAGGAGGCACTTTGGCAGATTTCATTTTTGACAACTTGCATTTGAAGGGAAATCTGCGAACTTTCTGCAGAGGAAAAAAAGTTGCGAATGGATAAGCCGCGTTCAGTTTGTTGACCCTTGCTCACGATGAGCTGTAATCCCGAGTAAGCGCAGAAAATGTGCTTTTTCGACGTTCTCAGCTGTTATGCGTGCGGATATCCCACATATGGCTAACGAAGCTTGTTATTTGGCACTTTGTGTTTTTGTAATTTCAAATCTCGTTGTTACGGATATTTTTCAGATCCATTTTACACTTTGTGCTACTGGCGCGCTTTCACTGCGGGTGATGCTTTTAATTCCTGCTTACATCAGGGCAATTTACACTTTGCGCTGCTTCTCTGTCGAGGCACCATTCGTTTGAGCTCAACAATTTCTACCTGCTGGTATGTGGGGTTCGTACGAAAGTTGTGGTTAGAGCGTCGTCAGGTGGCTTCTTTCTCGTGATGTTGACTGGGCCCGCGTGCTAGAGAACGAAGCAGCTCAATAACAAGAAATTTGTTTTTTCTTTTCTTTACAATTTCGCTTCAAAAATAGCGTATAGTGCACACCAAGTACCTGTTCACGAGAAGACCATTCGCGTCCAAAGAGAATTGCATTCGAAGTCGAGATAGGTTCCGCGCTGTGTAGGCCTGGGTTAATACGTTTATATCAGCTGAATTTTTCAAGAAGTTTTTTTCGGTTTTAAAACAAGAGAGAAATTAAAATATTATCAGGTGTGAGACATTTATATATACAGGGTGTTCCTAAATTTGCTGACTAGAAGCATAGCACTAATTCCTGGTGTGATTCTGAACAAAAAATATTCAATAACGTTTTTTGATCCGATGCCCCGTTCTCAAAATACCCCTCACCCCCACCCTTAAATGGGGTTGCTAGAGTGTTAGGATGAGGACAACTGCTTTGCGACTAGATCGGTTTCTTCCTTTGGGAAATATGAACAAATTACCCCTCCTTAGTTTTTCTTCTCCGGGGTCTCGTTTATGAGATAAACCCCCCGGAAAAACAGAGGGGTGTAAGGGGTGAACTGGCAAAAGTTGTCAGCGGGTCCCGAAATTCACAGGAAATGTTCTCCAAGGAATTTGCAACCATTTATGTTCAGGGGTGTTTTTGCCTAAGATGCTTTGTTAGCATGGAAATTGAGATCCAATATCATCGGGGATGAAATCCCCCGAGCTTTTTACCGGCTTGCAGCTCATCTGACGCAAACTCGCCACTGAACATAAATGGTTGCAAATTTCCTGGAGAACATCTCCTGTGAATTTCGGGACCCGCTGACAACTTTTGCCAGTTCACCCTTTCCACCCCTCTGTTTTTCCGGGGGGTTTATCTCATAAACGAGGCCCCGGAGAATAAAAACTAAGGAGGGGAAATTTGTTCATATTTCCCAAAGGAAGAAACTGATCTAGTCGTAAAGCAGTTGTCCTCATTCTAACACTCTAGCAACCCCATTTAAGGGTGGGGGTGAG
>JASGXE010016255.1:0-10835 GCA_030068105.1 Sinentomon sp. SZTP_YWyxl
GGCCAATTCAAAGAATCAAGGCTGGTAGACACCATGCATAGGAATCCTGAAGCACCATTGTCAATAAAAGGCAAGTTGTGGCAGGAAATAGACATGTCTTGAAGAATGGTGTGATATAAAGAAATCCAGAAAAACAAAGACCTATATGCCAGGGGCATCCTTCAGGTTGGATTAGTTTAAGATGCGGCCATCCGGCAGAATCAAACTAGCCGCAAAACAGGCATCGGCTATTTGCTGACCGATTTTGCACCAGATATGGCCTTGTTTCCTTAAAACGGTTCCTTAAAACTATAGTTTGGATGGGGTTAGGGAATAGTTTTCAGTGAGATCATGCCTTTAGCCTGAAGTGATGAAACCTTTCCAAATATAATATATATGTCTTACTTTTTTCAGAAAAATCAAGACCACCTCAGTTTGAAGGAGAAAGATTTATAAAAAACCCTTTCAACGTTGATCACATCCGGAACATTTTTGATGTGATGGGAAGTAATTATATCATGTGGTTCGTGCCCTGCTACACAGGGTTAGTAAATGATTATGTAGGGAACATTTGCAATATGCAATAATTCAAAATGCAGTCCTTTTAAACATAATATTAGGCCTACTCTATGGGTGATGAGCAGCTGCCACTGTTGCAGCTGCTCATTCACTATTCAGTGATGAAAACAACCCCATTTCACCTCAGCATAAACCCAAAAGTCAAACGAGACTGAAAGAGGCCAGAGATGTTTTGTGTCGGGAGTACTAAGAGACCCAAGACCAAAGGCCCAATGATGCATGCCTGCCAGATGTCCAAAATCTGGCAGAAAAAGTGGACCAATGGGCCACCAAATAAATAATTGGCTATCTGAGAGACAGAAAATAAGTCAGAGCTTTTTGTTTAAGTCTTTGTTAATTTTCACAGCAGACGGGAGAAAAAAAAAGAAAGAAAAATGAGATGGCAGGTAGCAACAGTGCCTACAAAAAATTCTGCCAACAAATGTGAAACAATGGAAGCCGAAAAGGGACTTTGCCAAGCGGGAACTGAGCTTTCCTTGCATTCTATCAGCCAATCGTGACTTTGATTTAAGCCTTGGCCTGTGTGTGCACCCAGATTTTGTGACATCAACAACAACTGCTGAATTTTGAGGAATCCCAATTTTTGCATAAAAAAGGGAACCAGAATTTCTAGAATTCTTCAGACTCCTACCAAGGGGTACAGCCCCTTAGAATGCAGCTGTGGCCCTGCTGCATATGTGTGTATGTTTTGGTCTAAAACATTGCAGGGTCATATTAAAAGAAAAAAAAATGACAAAAACTCCAAATTAATGTAACATTTGCTGGTCATATCTGTCGGCCTACTCATAACTTTCCAACGTGAACGAAGAAGTGGCAACCAGCCAAGCAAAACGTTGATTGTACTCCATTCAGATATCATATTCCAAGACATGATATTCAGAAAAATCGTCTTTATTCCAAGATAGGGAGAACTTGTATTCATCGATATCTCAAAAATTCACATTCATGACACCATTAGCAAGCACTGTCTCATTTTAGTTCTTTCGTGGAAAAAACAGCACCGAGCAGTTTGGAGTATTGTTGAACGCTTGATGTGGACACATTCATTCGTTCAAATCAGCCCTTTGCTCCCGCTGGCCAGGGCTGTTTTAACGTAGGCTAACTAGAGTGTTCTTTTGATTTTGGAAAACTGAGTGTTGCTCATCTTTTCCTTTCCATAAATCGACTCAAGACTGGCCGACCAGTTTCTGTAGGAGCCTATACAGTCTTTGTGGTCCCGAATGCGTTCAAACAGAGATAGCCCTGCACACTTGTGTCTGCCGCGAGAAAATGGCATTCTGGTTTATGACAAAAGGACACTGCTAGATGAAAATGGTGTTACAAAATTGTCTTTTCAACCTTAAAATTTGAATTTTTGCTCCCGCTTATCTAGTTAAAACTCTTGGTTGTTGAGATAAAGATACAATGGCTTAGAAATGGCCGATTGGGAGAGACCTGAGACTGGTTACAGTTGGCTGTCGTTTCAGCTCTCTATTTATTTGAGGTTCTCCAGAATAAACCACATGGAGAAATGCCATCCAGCAGCAGGAAAGCACTCCAAAGTTGGGAACAAATGGAGGGTTAGAGTTTTGAATAAACAGCTACCACCAAAAACATTTTAATTTTCCAGCTGTAGAGCCGCAACATATTGGAGTGCCTGCCGCAACATTCGAGTGGTCACGACTCAACCGCCCGCCGCAACATTTCAAACTTTACCCCGCAATCAGCGGACATTATGGCGTGCTGTTAGTTTAGGTTGGGTTCGGTTAGGCTACTTTAGGTCAGGTTACCCATCTTAGTTTCGGATAGGTAAGATTGTTTCCGCAAGACGACCTAAACAAGAATTAGAATGAAAAAAAAAAAAGAATAATTAAAAATGAAAAAAAAGCAAGAAAAACAGCACCCCATGTCCACCGGTTGCTGCGCGAAGTTTGAAATGTTGTTGTGGTTGCGGCATGACCACTCGATATGTTGCAGCAGTTGCGGCGGGAAAATCTAAATGTTTCGGTGGCTGCGGCGGTTGCAGAAGTAGCTGTTTATTCGAAACTCTAAACCAAATGGAGTGTATCTGGGCAATGAGAGTCGGAGCATAATTTGAAAATGTGTCACAGCACAATTAAGCAGAATATGATCCCCATGAGCCATGCCATTGAAGTCTTGTGAACCACTGCAGTAACACTATTTTATTGCAAAATGTTTGGCAAAATTTTCTGAAACGTTTGGCTTGAAGATTTCAAAATTGATGGCCAAAGAAACTAGATGCATCATCTTCAGATATTTATTGCATTTTAATTTTAATCAGTTTTGGGACACTATGGATGCCTTGTAAAAAGTTAGCTTATGAATTGGTAACTGTTTTTTAAATGATTCTCAGTCATCCCTTATTTTTCATTTAATCATTTTTTTTTTCTTTTCATTTTTGTTTTAATAGCATGGGAGATGGCACACAATTTGAAATCCGAGATGAAGATGGAGAAAATTATTTAGAAAATTTGGTTATCGGCAATAATGTACCTAATTAATTGATTATAATTTTTGGTTTTTCTTTGTTATCACTTTTTGGTTTGTCGTTTTTTCTTTAGGTAATAATTTTTGTCATGTTGGCAGGGTTGTCTTCTTTTGTTGTCCCAAGTTTTGACTTTGTCCAAGTAGTAATTTTCTGCCTCAAGTTTGGACCTTCCCTGAACGCATGCACCACTGCAAAACCTAGAATGACACCCGGCATGGCAAACAGTTTTACCCCCAGGTGCAGAAAAGATTGATGCCCTTTTTAATCTCATCCCCCCCAATCCGAAAGAGCTATAGACACCCTGAGATGCTGGCGTTCAGAAACTTCAATCTGGATTCAATTTCTTTGGGACTGATTGCTTGAGCAGAGGTGGTGGATCCTTGGTTGCAGTAAGATCCACTTTTTTAAGCTTTCTAAATAATCCCATTCCGAAACTTTGAAAATCTGCTAGAAATAGCTTGCTGCAGAATTTCAATGGGCAAGTCTCTGCTTCTGTTTATGTCTGTGTATCTAGATGATCCCGTTAGTTTGCTGCAATTTCTCACCTGTTTAATTTTTTGACCATCTTGCACCATTCACATCCTTCAATGAATCTTATTTTGGCAGGTGACTTTAACCTGCCTCGCATTAAGTGGGGTGAGCTCCCCAAAATCGGGTAAATTTTTGTTCTTTGTCCATTTCTGGAAATCCAATATTCTCGGGCTTGACTTCATTCTAGATCTGTGTTCCATTTTGCCATCGTTTTTAAATTTTACTTCAAATCGGCCCCCCTTTAGATTGATTTTGCTGCCATTGAAGATGCTTGTAGTTCGTATCTAGTATCTGCAAGTTCTGGCTGTGTGAATAAACTATAATATTGTCAGCTCAGCTATCAACAATGTTTTCTCAAGTGACAAAAAAAAAAAAAAAAAAAAAAAACCTCAGGTTTTCATTCAGGGTGCTCACCAGTTTGGAAAAAACTTGTAATTTTATTACCAGAAAATTTTTTCTCGATAGAAAAATTGAAAATTGTCTTGAAAGAGACTATATCCGTCGATATGGCCTCACGAGTAGGGCCCGTGGAAATTTTTTGTCATTTTTGGTTTAGAATTTAAACTTTCGGCTGTGGTGATAAAAGGTGGTAGACTTCTGCTTTTGCTGGGTTTCGGCAGAGACAGGCCAATTGAGACAGGCAAAAAGAAAGAAAAGAATAAGCATGAAGACGATAAGGGTGTCCATCAACAGGAGTCTGAGAGGTTGGGGCAGGTTGGTGGTCTTGGAAGTGAAGTTGTAGAGGTTGGAGGCAGAGGAATGGGGTTGAAGCAGCAGGAGGAGAGGATGAGGAGGTGGTAATGGAAGAGGATGGGGGGTGGACGTGGAGTTGAGCAGGAACCGGTGAGAAAAGATGCGAGGTGGTGGATGGTGGTTACGAAGGCACCAAGAAAGCGGTGTGGGATCAGAAGGAGAAGCAAGAACATGGGTAGGCGAGGGCACCCCAGGAAAACTGGCCCAGAAGCACAGAGTTAAGGTTGATGTTGTGGGGAGAACGGTATTGCAGGGAGGAGTGAATCGAACGGGAAGAGGTGCAGAGTTTCTGGTCAGCGTAGGAAAGCGAGGAAGAGGGAAAGTAAGTTACCGGTATGTGGAGAGTCTGAGCAGAATTTTGTTTGTAGTGTTGCTAAGCCTAGACTTTGGAAGTTGTTTTTTTTTTCTTCAAACATTGATTGGGCTTCCTGGCAGGCAGGTGAGGTTTAGTTGGCAGCTGGCAGCAGAATTAAATTTTAAGGCGAGTGGATTTTTTTCTATGTTAAGCAAATGTTGGATTTAAAGATTATGAGTAGGAAAGAAGTGTAAGCCATGTTTTTGGTAGAATTGCATTGCAGAAAATTGAATCCTAAATGTGTTGTTTTTTCGTTTTTTTAACTGATTTTGCTAGAAAGTTATCAATTTGTGGAATTTTGGGATCGTTACAGAATTGCCATTGAAATGTGTAGTAAATGTGAATCTATGCCTGTTTCCTATTCTATGCCTGTTTCCTATTCTATGCCTGTTTCCTGGTCACGTTTTTGGTAGAATTGCATTGCAGAAAATTGAATCCTAAATGTGTTGTTTTTTCCTTTGTAACTGATTTTGCTAGAAAATTAACAATTTGTGGAATTTTGGGATCGTTAGGTACAGAATTGCCATTGAAATGTGTAGTAAATGTGACAGGGTTGCTACAAAACTGATAAATTGGGTTTTCAGTAGATTTCCAGTACGTATACGGGGGGTGAAGCCCCTGCCGGTGGGTCTGGGAGCGGAGTCCCCCCAGTAGAAATTTTTTAAATATGCGCCATGTTAGATGGCAGGAAAACAGTTTCGTCGCCATTTGAACCAAGACGTGACATTCACAAACATGATGAAATTTCTTTCCATGAATCATTATTTTGGGTAGCATTTTCAAGCAGTTATATTTCAAGAAAAAAGTTTCCACTGGCCCCTCCAACGACAATGAATGCAACAAAGCAAATTGTTGGTTTACATAGTCATCTACATTTACAACCTTCTACCACCAGTTGCTTGCTGCATTCATCATAGGGGTGTGCCAGCCAACCTGTTCATTAAATTATTATTAATGATTTGATTAGGAAAATTGAAATTTGATTTTGCCATAAATTGTGAATTTTGGTTCCCACCCAAAGGCACCAGGAAAATGGTCAAACACTGCTGTTACTTCTAAAAGCCAGATAGAAGCTCAAAGAATATGACCAAAAATTTGATAAGAATAAACAGGCTGTCTTGCTTCAGGAGTATTACAAAACGTACAGTAGCGAGCAAATTAATGGTCCCATACATAAATGCCGTTCTTTCGATTTTTAGCTAAATTTATGAGAAATGTGATGGTTTAAGTTTCAAAAATGTAATTTTGTTTAACTAACATAAGCATCAAATCAATATTGGGATACAAATATTCAGTGTGTTGGATAATTCTGTGAAAATTAATAAAAAATGATGCCATGTATGGTATCATTAATTCGCCCGCTACTGTACAAAAAATTACTCCCAATAAGAACTTGCTAGCTCCAATAAGGTACTTTTGTCTTTTTTCAATTATTGTTTTAACTTTTAGCAATCTTCAATTATAAAAAATGAGCAAAAATGTTACGAAGGAGATTCAATAAGTTTTCTCCCCATTAAGTTCCCTTGGTGCACTGAAATTTGGAACACTTGTTACTTACTTTCTGAACAACATTCACCAAATCTTGGTTAATAGTGCATATTGGCTTGATATCTGGAAGTTGCGATGATTGCTGACAGTGCATGACGACGACGACACATCGTCACACATTGAAGTGGAGACAAAAAAAACTTGTCACAAGTGTTCCAAATTACAGGTCCCTAGCTCAACCGGATCTACGTATAGTGGGGAGATAACTTTTCGAATCTCTCGCAAAAACAAGCAATCAAAACCTTCAGATATAAAAATAATATATCCACTTATAGGAAGAATTTAATTTTTGAATACACTATGTCAGCAATTTCTTGCATCTTTGATGCAAGGCTAATTCAAGGATTTCAAGGAATTCAGGGCTGGTAGACACCCTGTATTAGTTTATAAAGAAATAGCCATAAAAATTCCAGTAGTTTTTTCTTTTTTCCAGTAGATTCCAGGTTTTCCAGTAGCAAAAGCTATTTCCAGTAGATTCCAGGGTTTCCAGTAGTTGTGGACACCCTGAGTGAATCTATGCCTGTTTCCTATTCTATGCCTGTTTCCTGGTCACGTTTTTGGTAGATTTGCATTACAGAAAATTGAATCCTAAATGTGTTGTTTTTTCCTTTGTAACTGATTTTGCTAGAAAATTATCAATTTGTGGAATTTTGGGATTGTTAAAGAATTGCAATTGAAATGTGTAGTGAATGTGATTCTATGCCTGTTTCCTATTCTATGACATTGAGGAATTTGATAATAAATAATAAATTTAATTCTTTTGATAGTTTTTTCCCTATGATGTTTTATTCAGGCGGGTAAGGTTGACATGAGGGAAGGTTAAAACTAGCACTAAGCTTAAGAATTGGCACTCAGGTCGTTTCCCGAAATCGCCTAAGTCGAAGCGGAGTGGGAGCTGAGGTGAAGCCCAATGGGGATTCAAGCTTAGTGGGAGCGGAGTGGCAACTTCGACTTGAACACGATTGCGTTTCCCCATTGGGATTCACCCGAATCCTAGGTGAAGCTTAGTGGAAGTTGAGTGATAAGCTTAGGTTGATCTGGAACAGACTTACCCATTTTTCTGACTGAATTATTTCGCTGATTTCTTCAAATTGGCCTCGTTTACATGCTGCTTTTGGATTGTTTTTCATTGGAAACAATCTGAAAAACATATTTTTCATCACTTTGCTGCCCAAAATGCAAATGTGGTGCACCGGAAAGAAGCCAAACACCAACAAAGATTTATTTCAGATTGGAAAAATTCGGGCGCGGCCGGGGTTTGAACCCGGCTCCCCAGCGCCAAAGCCCAATGCTCTAACCATTGACTACGGACGCTCACGGAATTTTTGGACTTGAAATGATGAATTTATTTTGCGCGTGCAGGCTGACTTTTCTTGTTGTTTTGTGCGACCTAAGTGGGAGCCCAGCTTCAGACTAAAATGTTGGGGAATCGTGTGAAGCCCAGCTTCAACTAGCACTCCGCTCGCACTTACGTAAGTTGAAGCGGAGTGATAAGCTTAGTGGCAATGGGGAATACGGCCCGAAGTGTGTGAGAGAGTGAGGAGATAAGTGTGAGGGAGAAAGAACAAACTTGGCACATCTTGTGGGAGGGGGTGTGAGTAACGATTGTTTTGTTAGGATGTGCTAACTTTGTTCTTTCTTTCTTGTATTCCATAAGTGGGTGGGGAGGATACATTTGTACTCCTATTTAGGGAGAAGGAGAGAGTGATGGAAGTTGAGCCTGTTTGCGTTGGTACACCTTCCCTTTGAAGTATAACTGATGATCCGCCTAATTCTTATGATCAGGTCATGCAGTTAAGAACTTATTAAAGCAGTTCAATGACCAATGAGTCTCAAGCAGAGAAAGAGACCAACAAGGACGTGCAGAAAATTCTCCTGATTGATCACTCCTACAAACTTTTCCTGATGTCTCTGTGTAAGATAAAGTTATCATGAGAAGTCACAGCCTGAACTATTTGAGCCCTGGAGGGAGAACTCTGGTGACCACATTGGTAATCTCAGAGTTGGGTCGCAGTGCCTGTGGTGACCAAATGGAGATGCGAGTGTGAAGTTACCACATGAGTTTTTAAAAAAAGAATATACAAAACAACTAACGAACAATAATTGCCAGATATACTGTTAAACAAAGAACTCTTTTAACAGTTGCAGTGTTCAGCAAAATAAACTGTGCCAACTTGATTCCCAGCAAAGCTTCCATTTCACTCTATTGGGTAACGGTCTGGCATTCATCTCCAACCGATGTGCTCGTCATACGGAACACCATTTGAGCTAACTCCCTTCCACTGTTAAAGTCTCTTCCCTTGGACGATAAGGTGTTTCTGTTCATAATAATAACATCCTTCATCTCTCTGTTTGACCAACTTCCATCGAAGTGTATCTCCCATCCACTGTTAAAGTGTCTTTCTGATCTCTCTTGGAAGCACCAGCACCTCAGAAACCAATATGAGTTTTTGTTGACAGTTTATCAGTCCCAACAGCTTTGGTGTCTCTGGCCAGTGCCTCCTTTAGATAAAGCCGATGCACGAAACGCGTGACGTCATCAATTTGGAAAATAGAAGACGAAAGTTTGGAGGAAAAGACCACGCGACCTTATGCCGGATGGCGGTGCGACACTGACGGAAAGTTAAATTTCTCTTGAACTAGGTGACATATTTTGATGAAACTTTTTATGCCAGAAAGCCAGAAAATAGGCGGTTTTAGGGGTGTATAAGAATCCTAAACTTTTCACTAGTAAAGCTCCGAATTCATTCGAGGAATAAAAGTGTTAAAGTTAGCATGTCATTATTTTCCGGGTTCCCTCCAGATAAATTATCAAATTTTGTGCGACTTTTTCCGTGGTAACATGGTTTCGACCTGTGGAAGAGTTGTGAGGAAGCTTTCAGCTTTCCAAAAACGCAAAAATCATTGAATTTACACCATTTCACTATTTGTGGCACTCTTTCTGAGAACGGCGCACATTGTCGGTCCAAGTTTTAGAGCTACAGTCCCTTAAAAGGGTGAGGTTACTGTCGTGTCTGCATTTCTGCTTCTTTCAGAGCAATAAGGGAACCTTCTTCCTTTGAATAATGGTGGGTTTCCTTTTCTATATAGCCCCATTGCAGAAAAATATAAAGCAAAAGTCAAAAATTCACATCGACAATGTGGGCCCTTCTCAGAAAGAGTGCCGCATTTTATGACCGGAAACGACATGGCAGTGTCGTTTTGTTTTTGAGCCGGGAAAAGGGTGCGACTCCCTCGGATTTCCAAGGCGCCGCGGCCTCTTCCCCGCTTAAAACGAAACGATGCTGCCATGTCTCGTTTTCTCTGGTCCTGGTCATAGATTTCCAAAGATTGTGCGATTTTTTCAGTGGTAACATGGTTTCCACCTGTGGAAGAGTTGTAGAGGAAGCTCTCAGCTTTCCAAAAATACCAAAATCATTGAATTTGAACACCATTTCAGTATTTTATGACCAGAAAAAATGCGACATGGCAGCATCGTTCAGTTAATCGAGCGGGATAGATGCCGAGCATCCCTAGAAATGCGAGGGACTCGCGGCCTCTTCCCCGCTCAAAAACAAAACGATGCTACCACGTCGCGTTTTCTCAGGTCATAAATAGTGAAATGGTGCTCAAATTCGATGACTTTGGTAATTTTGGAAAGCTGAAAGCTTCCTCTACAACTCTTCCGCAGGTCGAAACCATCTTACAACGGAAAAAATCGCACAATCTTTGAAA
This sequence comes from Sinentomon sp. SZTP_YWyxl, assembly GCA_030068105.1. Classification (NCBI taxonomy): domain Eukaryota; kingdom Metazoa; phylum Arthropoda; class Protura; order Sinentomata; family Sinentomidae; genus Sinentomon; species Sinentomon sp. SZTP_YWyxl. The sequence goes on from JASGXE010016255.1 coordinate 9,948, forward strand.
GTCTATGACCAGGACCAGAGAAAACGTGACATGGCAGCGTCGTTTTGTTTTGAGCGGGGAAGAGGCCGCGCCGTCCCGGAAATCCGAGGGAGTCGCCTCCTCTTCCCCGCTCAAAAACAAAATGAAGCTGTCATGTCGCATTATTTCTGGTCATAAAATAGTGAAATGGTGTTCAAATTCAATGATTTTTGCGTTTTTGGAAAGCTGAAAGCTTCCTCACAACTCTTCCACAGGTCGAAACCACGGAAAAATCGCAATCTTTGAAAATACCTGGCGGGAACCCGGATTTTTGTAACATGCAAACTTTGACACTTTTTTTCCTCGAATGATTTCGAAGTTTTACCAGTGAAAAGTTCAGGCTTGTTACAGATTTTGAAAATCGTCCAATTTTCAGCTTTCCAACACAAAAAGTTTAATCACAATCGGTCATTTCGTTCAAGAGATATTCAACTTTTTTCCTCGGTGTCCACCGCTTCCCGCCGTTCGCCGCATTGTGTTTTCCTCTCTCCTTCCGTCTTCTATTTTTTGATGACGTTTCCGTGCATCGGCCTTATCTATAGGAGGCACTGCTCTGACTTATTTTCACATCTTCCATCTCTCTGCTTGACCAACTTTCATCGAAGTGTATCTCTGTTCCACTGTTAAAGTCTCTTCCTGATCTCCCTTGGAAGCACCTCAGAAACCAATGTGAGTTTTTGTCAAGCAGCCAAGGTGTTTCTGTTCATTTTTTATCGTCCATCTTGTTGTTGTTTGACGAACTTCCATCGAAGAGTACAGTCCTGAGCAACCCCTGTCAACAATTGCACAACGAGGGTTCCATGCTGTTTTAATGGAGACACAGCCACAGAAGTCCCAAAAAAGCATAGCTCATAACCCCTTCATAACAAA
>JASGXE010016256.1:0-10110 GCA_030068105.1 Sinentomon sp. SZTP_YWyxl
AGAATTTGGGGACGGGGCCGTTCGGTGGGGGGCGCTTTTCAGCCTTTGCCTTTCAGGTCATTTTCAGTGGGTCTGCCTTGTCCTTTGCGACTGTCCAATTTTTGCTCTCGGTGATTCTTTGTTGCCTGGTGACCCTTCTTTCTGGCTGGGGTGTTGGTGGTGTGACTGGAAGGAAGCCGACAGGTTTCGAGCTTGTGCTTTCCAGGTTTTCTGTTTGGTTTGCGTCGGCTGCCTTCTCCTCTCTTTTGTCTGCGAGGATGGTGAATCTGTTCTGTGTGACCAGTGGTTTTGATGAGAATTTTTGGTTTGGCTTGGCAGTTTTGGTTTGGTTTGTTGTTTTACCTTTTGATGTGTGCGTGGAATGCATGTTTTGGTTTCTGATGCTGTTTGCTTCCCACCTGACTGTGTTTTGGCGTGTGTTTTGTTGTTGCCATTTTTCGGCCTGGCTTTGCCTCCTCAGCTGTTCGGCGTACTCTTTGGCATTGAATGTGTTTTCAGTTGTTGGTGGTGTAGGCAGGAGAGCGGTAATTCCCACTTTCATGCCTGTGACTCCTGCTTTGACTGCTTCACTGTATGATCTGCGTTGAGTGTTGAATGATTGGCCTGTGAGCTGTGCGTCTTCCGTGTTTTGTTGTAATTGCAGCTTCAAGGCCAGATTTTCACCTTGCAGGTCTTGTATGGTGCGGGTCAGTGTGATTATGTGTTTTTCAAGCGTGGTGATTCTGTCTTTCTCGGCGTCCGAATTGGTGGTGTTGATTTTGTTGTTGAGGTGATGAAGCTGGTTGTAAATCTGGGCGATGTGGTGTGCTATTGTTTCTGTTGTAATGTGGTTTGCAATGTGATTGTTGTTCATGAGTTGTGTTGGTGGTGGTGACAGTGTGAATTGAGCCATATTAGAACTTGGAAATGAGTGAGAATCCGCAAAGGAATATGGTCAAGAGAGATAAGGAAATCAAAGATGAAATGAAACAACCTGGTTCAAACCGCCGCAGCTGCAGGTGCCTGCAACCCTGGAGCAGAAGTTGTTGACCAGACCTCCTACATCATTTCTGGGTTGGTGGTGAAAATGCAGGAACTGGACAGTCAATGGATGACCAGGATACAGCACAGCAGAGGTGATCTCAGGTCACAAACACAAAGTGCAGGAATGCACCAAGGTAACTACCTGGTTGCTTGGCACGCAACGCCAAGGCACAGGCACTGCCCGTGTCCTTTGACAAAGCACGAACACAAACGCAGGTAAACGGGCCCAAGCCCGCCACACGCTGGCTCCACGTACCGAAGCACGGGAAAAATAGCCAACTGGTTCTCGCTTTGGATCACAAAGCGAATTATTCACGAACAGACAGAGCCAACGATACGCTGTCACTCGGCCGAGGTCCAACTCGAGAATGACTTGGAAGACTTGGAAGTCTTGACTTGGAAGACAGTCTTGAACCTTGAAGGACAGCAATTGCCGATGCTACAATAGCTTGACTGGTATACGTGATTTGGGAACCAGTAAATGTCTCCCAAAATCAACTGAAAGTAGAAAAGGGTTGGAAGCGCCCTTTTTGATGTGTGTTGAGGAACAAATATTTTGAAAGCATTTTACACAGTGTTTTGAAAAAATGTGTGGAAACTTCGTTCAGTCTTTGAAAAATGAATCCAAATTCATTCATAATTATGAGACTTTTGATTTCTCCCAAGAATCCGCTTTGATACAGTGGTTGCGGAAGCTGTCATATTCCATGCGAAAATCAGACAAATTCCAAGTGCCAATTTCCGTAAATGGCTTAAAGAAATGTGAATCTTCGCTAATGAAACAACTATTTTTGGCAGACCTTATCCATAAGAAGCTGTATGCACGAGTAAAGTCAAAATTTGTGATCCACTCATTTTGCACTTTGAAACTCTCTTCTGAAACCAAGTTTTCCAGCAATTCGTCTTTCCGATATTTTAGCAACGTTAATCACTAAATTATCCTAATCACAACCCTATTCCAACAAACACTTACCCCCGAACGAAGTGTGTGGTTCTTCGGGGTTGATGTGAAACGTAGTGTCGCAGAGGGCTGTGTCACGCCCAGAATCCCACGGTTCAGAATTTGCCAGCAGCGAAGTGGCACAAAAGGCTCGAAATGACAAGCACAAAAGGGCTCAAAGTTCGTTCATGCCCCAAGGTAAAAACCTATGTTTAGTTGTCCTGTACACTGTAATTAATTTCACCGTCAGAATACGGAAAAAGTGTTGGAAATCTGGACGCCAGAAAATTTCCGTATTTTTACTGTGATGTCCGTAGATTGCATGTTACGGGGCAACCCGTTAAATCAGTTACGGAGCTCCACCATTCCTTCAGATGACGGAGATTCTCCGTAATTTTATTTTTTGGGCAAATTTCGTTTATTCTGCTACGGATAAATTCCGTTCATTTTATTTATGACAATTCAAGAAATGGAAGAAAGACCATTTCCGTACATGTCTGATCGCCGGAAAATTTTCGACGGGCAATTTCCGTTCATGCACGGGTGGCCAGAATCTGGACGACGGACAATTTCCGTAGATAAAGGCATCTTCTGCAGATATCCAATAACGGAGATTGAGCATAAATTCCTGGAAGAAAAGAAGCATTGAAATAACGGAAGATGTCCGTAAATTTACAGATGGAATCCTTGGATTGCAGGAAAATTTCCGTAATTTGACGGAATAGAAAAGTACTTGCAAGGCAAAATAAACTGTTATTTTCCGTGATATTATGGTCAAAAGCCGTAGTCAAAATATTTGTGCGAGAAATCTCCATTTTTTTCAGATTCAAGTCTGAAAAATATTTAATTTTGGAACTTGGTGTCCGCAATATGCAATCCACACGTGCTTCCATATTGCTGACACCAAATTCCAAAATGAAATATTTTTCAGACTTGAATCTGAAAATAAGTGGAGATCTCTCGTACAAAATATTCCTGACCACGGCTTTCGCCCATAATATTCAGAGAAAATAACAGTTTATTTTGCCTCGTAAGTACTTTTCCATTCAGTCAAATTACGGAAGTTGTCTTGCATCTGCTTTCACAACCTGAAATGAGAAAAAAAGATAAAAGTGTAGTGTTAACCGTTAAGGGAAGCATTACACACCAGCACAACAAAGTCAATTTTTTCAATATTTATGACAAAAAATTAAATGCGAAAATATAAAAAAATGCAAAATGGCCACATGAAAAATAGCTATCTCGAATGGAAATTTGGCAAAATTGCAAACAAAACAGTTCTAAAATCAAAATTACTTTGTAAAATGTGAAACATTTCCTAGCTGAGTGCACGAAAAGAAAAGTAAAATGAAATTGAAAACGAAATGCGGTGCCAGTTCTTCCAGTTGAAAAGTGCGGAAAGATTCTTCGGATCCTGCTGAAAAGATGAAAAAAGTTTTAGGTCAAACGGCCAAAGTTAGAATTGAAGACAATGTGACTGATCAAAAGATATTGGGTGTTTGAGTAAAATTGGATACCGACCAGTATCTAGTAGCAGTCACCAGACGATGATCAGTATCGTCACGATGGTAAGAATTCTGCAGTTATAAAAGAAACTTCTGACATCCTTGAATCTGTTGGAAAAAAAGGAAAAGATCGCGCATCAAAAATAGCCGAAAAAAGACTAGCTACCTAAATGCGACAAAAGCAGATTGAATAGAATTGCAGACGGACAAAAGTAGATGATGGGTTCCAGTGCAACGTGATGGTTAGAACTTGTCGTTTGAAAGAAGAATTCTGCGACCATAACAATTTTGAAGTTTGGCTTAGGCAGCAGGCCCAAATCTTGCACTCCACAAGCGCATACAACACAGTCTTTCGTAGGTGTTAAATCCAAGAAGATGACTGAGATCAAATTCCAAGCTGAACCTAGATAGCTGAGAAAAAAATTCAAACAAACCTGGTACCTGGATAAAAAAAATTCAGATCAAACCTAAAAAGAAGAAAAATGTTAGAAATCGCTCAAATTTCAAGAACGGCAAAATGTGAGAGTCCTCGGTCAATGAAGTGAACATGCAAAGTTGAATAAGCAGCGCGGTTAGCTGTTGGTTCGGTGCGAGCGAATCCAAGCAGCAGGACTTGTCACGAGTGATCTCCTCACCGGGTCGAAATATCCTTGGAATGCCGTTGCGTGAGGTTTCCCCTCCCTCCTTGATGCAGAATGAGATTAATCGTCCTCTTGCCGGCTGTGCCCGAAGCCCACGCAACGAATTTGCTGTGCTGACCTCTCAGCTACGGTTACATCTGGGGCCTGTTTTGAATGCACAAATTATCGAGACGTGCGCCTGGCAACACAATGAGCAATTTTGTTTATCAAAACCAGGTAGGTGGGGGTCCTGCGGTACCCACACAGCTGACAGCAGGTCAGATGGGTCTATGACACAAGGAAGACGGAATGTCAATTCAATCCGACACTGCAGCCTGCATAAAAGAAGTCCAAACCTTTCAACTCAATGGTCATTTCCCATGCCTCATGGATACAGGGTGTCAGCTTGCTGGAAAAATGTGACCTATATGGAATTGAAACGATGGAGGGAATTGTTGAGAACTCATGGAATTTCTCACCGATTTTGGCAAAAATTCGGAAAGTGCTTTTCCATCCAATTGTGCCAACTGGTAAAACAGAAACTGTAAATGTATAAAAATGGCTGGTGGGGTAATAAAATTTTTCAAAGCAATTGAAAATGTCTGACGAACGCGCATATATGCCAGGTTTAGATTTCCACGCAACCGGCAAGATGCACATGTTCGGTGGAATCTGTATTCGCCAAAATGTGCCCTTCGATTCGAAACATTGGTTGCGCAACCTGATCTTGTTTAGCATGAGTTTTCGAAATCCGAAAAGTTAAGAAGGGTCTTTGCCCGACATATTCTCACTCGGAAGGAGGTGCCACTCCTTCATTCTGAAAATGGCTGCAAATTCCATTATCGGTTCTTGAAACTTTCTTCTATGGTATTTTGCCCTCGCTATTAACCGACCCTCGTGGCGCAGTGGTTAGCGCGTCGGACTCGTAATCTGAAGATTGCGGGTTCGAATCCCAGCTGGGACACGAGATTAGCCGTGGCACTTGTGTGTGCATCCTCCCTCGGCGAGGCACGGTAAATGAAATTTGCCATGGCACTTGTGTGTGCATCCTCCTTCGGCGAGGCTGGTGAATTCGGTCGGAAAGACAGACTTAAGTGGCCAGTCTGTTAGTCCTTCGGATGGGACTTTAAGAAGGAGGTCCCGTGTTGCATCACACTACGCACGTTAAAAACACCTAGCTCCAGGTCCAAGACAGAGGCCTGGCAGGTTACATGAACACAGAAGCCACTTGGTATCCCCGCCGATACTCGACGTCGGTTCCTCGGGTTGGCTGTGCCATAATACCGGCAGTATCGGCAGTTGTGACTGAGGTCTTGGGACCTGGAGCGGTGGGTGCTGTTGCGATTGCCCTCGGGAGTATGCCGGTACCTCGCCGGGACCCTTGATTGGGTGCCTGGAGCGGTGGGTGCTGGAGCAGCTACTCTCAGGTGACACTTGCCAGTACCTCGCCGGGACCATGGCTGACGACACAACAAAAACATGAACGGTCGGACCACCAGCCCAAGGCTATCTGTCCATAAGACCCAAAGAAGAAGAAGGAGAAGAAGAAGAACCAAACTCCTGCGAATGGGGACGGGCCAACCAACACCCTAATCGAGCTCAATCCTGTAATAAAAAAACTGTCTTAAAGTTACGATAAATTCCCTCGGCAATGAAATTTTTCCTCCAAGAATTCGGTGTCTTTCGATAAGAGTAAATAACTCCCGGGTGTTCCTAAACATGCCAGGTGTTCCCAAACATGCCATTTCACCCTCTTGCCCAAAAGTTAGTGAAACTCTCCCAAATTGAAATTTCAAGCTTTTTCTGAATCTCAAATTTTCTCCCAAACTCCAAGAAAACATTTTTCAACGGGACAAACGATGACCATACAACTCTTTGAAAGTGACAAACGCCAGTCATTTTGCCATTTGAAGACCAAGGAGTTTTACCATTGTCTCACACCCCCTTTAGTAAATCGGTTCCTCACTGCAAAACAATTCACGCAAAATTGCGAAAATGTAGCGTTGCCTGCAGACGTTTTTCCATTAACCAAAATCCAACAGATGTGGCTTCACATTTTTCTGGGAAGAATGATTCATTGCTTGAAATGGGACAAATTGTCACAAACTGCACCCGCACCTGTTTGCTTTTTTATGGTTGGTTAAACTTCAAATTTCTGGCCAATGGGTTCAGGACATTTACCCTGGATTCTCTCAGTTTCAGCGCATGGGGACATTCTATTCTCGACGACGAATCCATTTCCTGGTATAGAGTTTAGTGCCACAAGTTAAATTCGGGAACTTGTCATTTCATTACAAGAAATTTATCCGTAAAACGGATGCAACCGAACTGATCCGATTCCACCGAGCACTGATTCATCCTGAATTCGTTCGAACTAATCGACCTCGCGGAATTCGGCCGAACTCATCACATCCAGCGGAAAATTCCGCCAAGACACTGGAACTCAACCATAATTCGGCTGAATTCTTCCGGAATTCGCGGAACTCCTGCAAACTCGGGCAAAGTTGGACCAAACTCATCCGGACTTACCCTAAATTCGACAGAGCTCACACACACTTAACCACAAATTGACCATCACCTGAACTCAAAGTCAACTTAACTTAGCTTCCCGAACATGGGCGAATTTCAACCGAACTCGGTGAATTCAGATGAGAGGGCTCTCAAAATCCGGCTGAGTTCGGGTGAGTTCAATTGAATTTCGGCTGAGTTCGGTGAATTTTGCATGGGTGCGGTGAGTTCACATGAGTTCGGTCTTTTAACGGCTTTTCGAGAGAGTTCAGTCCAACTCCGATTAAATTCGGCTAAGCTCGGCCGCAATTCCAATTTCCAGCTGATCTCGGGTGCGTCAGATCGAATTCTGTCAAAGTTCAGGTGAGCTTGGTAGAACTCAGACTGTTCGGTTGAATTACTCGTAATTTCGGCTCTGTTCTGTTGAATCTGGCGATTCGATGTTTGTTGAGTTCTGTAAAGTTCGCATGAGAACATGTTTTTACCGGTATTTCGTATTCCAAAATTTAACGACACCAGAGAATTCATGAACCAAGAATAAGATGCCTCTTTTCTGACAAGGAATTCCAAAAGATTCTTGCGGGACATTTCATTCACCAAGTGTGCAATTTCCTGCAATGACATGAAATTTTACTGTCCACAAAAATCCGGAGAATTCCAGAAATTCTCGAACAGCGGATACGCTTCCTCCCATAAAATTCATGGTCCACAAAATTCAAAGTACGCAAAGGACGTTGATGACGGACACCATTTCATGACATGAATTTCATGTCGACAGAAATCCAATGGTTCCAGGACAATTTATAGGCCACACTGGTTTCTGAAATGGTGTGTTGTGGCCCGTGAAATGCAGTTTCGGGAAAATTCACGAGCGATGGATGATGTCTCCTGGCTATATTACGCCTCTTTGTCAGGCGGCAGCACACAAAGATTCGGTGAATGTCAGACAAACTCGTTGACCACAGGAGTTGAACATGCTGGCTGTGAGGTGGCCACTGAAAATCCAAAATCTTTATTGGTCCGTTGCCCATAAGAGAACACGTTCTGAATCATGGAAATGTGAAGAAAACTAGACTCGACCCGCAGAATTAGGCGCCTGCAGGAAGTGTTGCAAAACGTTATATCCGCAATGGTGTTTGCTGCCATATGATCAGGTGAAAAAAACGTTGGATTGCAAAGCTATTTTACACTTTAGTCATTTGAGTTGTTTCATAGAGAACCCTGACGCATTTCCATGTGTTTGATTGAGTCTAAATGTTAATATCTGACATTCCGGATGCAGTTTCAGAACACGTATTCAGATATTGATTTTTTCGTCATATTGCACAAACATGACAAAATCATGCGGAAAATCCCCACAAACAGCTTGGATGGGCGTCTGCAAGTCAGCATGAATAACACGCATGCTGGCATATACGCATGTGATCATTCGATCAGCCTGGATCCGGTTCTACTCATCAAAGTACGGAAATTTTGCAAAACAAAAACGGACAAAAGACCTTTGTGCGCAAACGGAAGTACAGGGTTATTCATAAAAAACCAAAGTGAAATGAAAGTTTATTTTTAGGTGTTTGTTTGCTATTTAATTGGTTTTTTGCATTGTTTTTCTTTGTATCCAGGTTCGTTTTCATGCAATATCATGCTGCCGAAGTTTGTGAAGCACTGATAATTGGCAGTTATGGTGCCATTTCAGTGACGTTGGAGAGAGCTTTCATGATGGAAATTTATTTCCACAGATACGCCCATGGACGTAATGGAGGTGCCCGTTTATCCTGGGCTAAAGAAGCATCTGTTGAATGCTTCCACAAATACTATCCTACCGATTTCTGCAATCATGAACTGGTTGTGAATATCAGAAAAACAGAGTCCATTTAAAACCGCAACAGAAGCTGATCAAGTCGGCAAAGGACTGCCAGAACCGATGAATGCAATATTGAAGCTGTGAGGCGCGTCGAGGGAGTGGGGAATGGGTTTTTGGCGATTTTTGTTTGCTGACCAAAAAGACCAAAATGGATATTTAGCCGCGTAATTGTCTAATTGTGCATGTTTTGCTTATTTTTCACAAAAACTTGTGAGATGTGGCACGAATCTGTCCAGAATTTGGGCTCAAAAAACTTCTCCGCCAACAGAGCGTGCATTACCCTGCACATCCTCAAAGACAAGGATTAATATCCGGTAATTTCGATTAAGATTCCTCTATTGTGATCCAAATCCATGGCTGGTAATCAATCGCACACCAAGTTGTTACTTTAATGGGGTCGTTCCTGAAAGCAATGAGATATTCGAACCTCCGGAATCTGGTGCTTTCGCAATTTCGGTGGGCACTCAATTTTCACCATGAAAGCTCTGCCGATATCACTAAATTCCACCATAACTACTAATTAGTTGTGCTTCAAACACCAGCAACATGATATTTTGGAAAAAATCGCCTGGGTATAACAAAAACAATGCAAAAAACCAATTGACAGCAAGTAAACATCAACAAAAATTAACTTATTTTTCACTTTGGTTTTTTATGAATCACCCTGTATATCCGTATTTATGCAGACATCGCTCCGTTATTCTTGAAGATCAAGCACCGTCAAAGAACGAAATTTTAATGAAAATACGGAAATCAACCGTTTTGACTATGTACGAAGAGCATGTGCGCCAATTTACAGCATTTTTCCGTAGATCTACGGGACAGCTGCATTTCTACATCGCAACCCTATAAGTTTGGAGATTGTGACGTAAAACGACGGAAACCATCACATAATTACGGAATTTAACCGTTTTTGCTTTGCTACGGAAAGCATGTCCGTCAATCGACGGCACTTTTCCGTAGAATCACGCGAATGTTGTTAATCTTCCGTTTTTTCGCGAAACACGAAGAAAGTCCGTACAAAAATAGAGGAAGTGAGTAAAGAATATCTACGGAGAGACGTAGTGGAAAAGTGGGGTAAAAAATCCGTAAAATCTCCGTAATAATACGGACATTTTTCACAGTGTAGTTGTGGAATACAAAAAACCAAACAGTGCCTAAATTGAACAACCAATGTAACACGTAACGCAAAGAGAATCACGGCACTGATCATCTGCCTTTGAACGCGGCAGGAATTAAAATGAACAGACAATTGATTCGAATTCAGTTCAGGCTGCCCATTTGCCCGCTTTGGTAGTTTCGTGTATTTGCCGTGAAGTTATTATCTGCGAACGCGTCAAAATTGCCTGCCTGATTGACTGATTGCGTTGGGCAGAAAATCGGCAGTAAAATGTTGAAATTGAATTGGCATACAAGCTTGAAGTGAAAGCTTGTCATGCCATACTCCCCCACTGCCGAAAAGAAAATTTTACTGCAAGTGAAATTTTCGGTGAACCCTGTACCATAAAAATTTCAGATTAGATCCCAAATCCTATTTTCCAGTAGATCAACACCTCAGGTGTTAAAAAAAACCCATGAACAAACGAGTAAAAGATGAACAATTGGGGTGAAACAGAATGATGAACTAATAAAAAATGACCAATGAATGAGAAC
>JASGXE010016258.1:0-10855 GCA_030068105.1 Sinentomon sp. SZTP_YWyxl
AAGAGAAAAAAAAACTGCTTTTCAACCAAAATATGCCCAGGCTAAAAAATTCGTGCTCCAAGGCTCCAAACGACCTTTTGCAATCCTGGCAGCATGCATTTATGATTATCAAGTTGATTAACGGGATGGTCTGCCTAAAGCAGCAGAAGGTTACTCGTAGAAAAATGAAAATTCAGTAGGCCTAGACATGGAGATTGCGTACCTAGATGTGCATTGGTGGGCAACAAAACAATTCTGAGGGGCTCATAGGTGTGGGAGATGTCGAAATATTGCTCAAAAGATCAAACTTTAGGTCACAAGTAGGGTGCATAAAAAGGCAATGTGAAGTGAGTGAGTGATTGCATCACAAAGTGAAAGCGACATTCATCACTTTGATTGCACCTGGTCTTAGGAGAAAGATTTGGTAGGTACTTCCCTATGCAATTCATGATCACTGTTTGCAGAAAATGGGGTCCATGCCAAATTGAGCCATTGTGGGGTCACCAGCAAATGGCCTGGGGATACGTTTTCAAGTTTTGGATGGGCTTTGCCTCTCGATCTCCTCGGAATTTACCTAAGCCGTCATAAATCAATGTGATATTATTCAAGCCGTCATAAATCAATGTGATATTCACAGACTTAGGTAGGTAATACCTGATTTCCTAAGTCCAGAACGATGTCCAGGCCTCCTCCCACAACATGCTCTGAGATATCCCTCCACGAAAATCCATCAATGGCAACGACGAACAAATTCTGGATGACTTGGAATTTCTGTTCGCAGGATCCAGTGCTGTTCAAAAATTCCTAAAATTTGAAAGGTGCGATAGTAAGAGTACCTACCTACCTGGGACCATCAAGTGGATTGAGCCACTTGGACCCAAATATTGATGACACATCAGGTTCCAGCAGATAAAGTTCCACACAGGCCATACCCAGGGTTGCAAGAAGTTGGGAGCAATGCTCCCGGGGTGGGTGAGACTGAGAGTGGACCGCGGGATCGAAATGGGCTGGTGAGCAAAAAAAGCTTTTTTCTGATTTTCGACCAGGGCCCAAATAATGCGCTGGCGAGCAAAGGAAAGCTTTTCGTTTTTTAACCGGGATCGAAATGGTCTGGCGAGCAAAATAAAATGCTTTTCGACCAAAATAATATGACCAGGCTCGAAAATCCTTGCTCCAGGGCTCCAAACGATCCTTTGCAGCCATACCTATATCTTAGTTACATCTGTATCTCGGAAAATCTGTTCCATTGGTGACTTGATTGAGAACCAAATTAAATTATCTAGATAATCCAGAAGACTGTTACAGCCGGTCCGACAACATGGCGTGAGAAGATTGACAAAAAAGGACAACAGCTGGTTAAAATAATAATTATTGTCACCTCTTGGTTCATTTTCATCCACCAACTTTGGGCAGAGATTGCCGCAGAAAGGTGCAGACAAGAAAAATGTTCCAACTCACTCTTGCAATAATTCATTTGCAGATCTCTTCCAGCAACTTGCTTCCAAATTGTAGCCATAAAAACATATGTTAACTCGCCTTAGACACATAGGTATGTAAATAAATTAAACCCACACTGACTGCAGAAAAAAAGAAGAATAAAGAAATGGGGTTGATCCAAATAATTATAATTACCCAGAGAGTAAAGTACCCACAGTAAAAACTTTGGATATTTGCAGTGAACAAACTGACTCAAATGGACGAATCTAAAATGTGGCAGAAACACTGACAAAAAGAGACTGATCTCACATTTTTAACAAGAGGTCAGGCTTTTAAACCATTCCATTGCCTTTTGAACAAAGGACAAGAGAATGTTCGCTTTTTCTTTTCCTCTTGCCCCTCTGTAACTACCTATCTCATTTTCAAAATCAAACAATATCTCATTGTTATAATGGAGAGTAGGTACGTACCTACCTACCTGTCACAATTCTTAAAAAATGAAAGCTGCCAAAGCTCTCATATACCTAACAAACATTGACAATGATCAACACTGTGTGTGATAAGTGAAGTGATAGGTTTCTACAGCCTTTTTTGACTTAGCTGACAGATGGTTAAGGAATAGGCCCAGGAACTACAATGCTGTAGCTACCATGCCAAAACCAATTAGTCAATGTTACCCATTCCATTGAAGAAAACTGCAAAAATCAGCTTTTACGAGTATCTAAGACTAATCACTGAAATAGGAGGAACATGGACCAGTTGCCTTTGACACAACATGAGACTGAATTGGTGTTGACATGCACACCATAAATGGTTGCATGGTCCAACACCAGACTCTCGTCATGTGGTTGTAATGGTGGGGCAGGGAGCCATTGGTAGCTCGAGTTTTTTGCAATAAATTGGATACAAAAACGACATACATATGGGTACTTGTAACAACAAAATAAATTAATGAAGTAGAAACCCACCATAGAATTTTGAATCACATACTCTCTGGATTCACCTCCACATTTTGTCTGTATATCAATTATGAGATCAGATAACTCATGTTCCCTTCCAGTAGACCTATATTGAGACATGCCTCTGCTGCCCAAATATGCTTTCTGGTAGACCTAGATATGACATTAGGTACCAGCAAAAAAGTAAATAGGCCCAAGTGAATAATTCAGATTTATCTGAGCACCTAACTAGGTCAAATTCATAAAAATCACGTTCGAAATAATAAAATCTATGAAGCAAACCATGTTTTTAGGTTAACAGTCGGAAGGTACCTAGGTGCCAATCTGAATTGTCGAGGCCGACTGGAAACATCCCCAAAAAGTTTACGATGCCCATGCAATTATTGCATCAAGCAAACAAATTCGATGACAACCTACTCTGTCCCCAAAGGTTTGAGCAAGTCTGGAAGGCAAAGACAGGACGAAACGGGTCGACGGTCAATGGGACAAAGGTGCTCATACACTGCATCATTCGGGCCACTTTTTAAAAGAACGCCAGATCAAAAATGCAATGTATCATCGCAATGTGCCAACGGGTCACACCAAAATCTTGACGGGTCGAGACAGGAAAAAGGCATCCGTACACTACACCGGTTTTAAGAAAAGACAAGGCAAATTTTCTCAAAATTGAAAACCTAGTGTATTAACCTGGTGGATTGCCATGACAACTGTTGGGACCCTCCGAAAAAGATATGTTTTTCACTGGTTTTTTGGCCGCCATTGCGGCGAAATGAGAGGTCGGAGCACATTTTTTCACTGCAATTTTTTTTGGCTTACCCACTCTTGAGAATCTGTCCTCGAGAAATAGTACCTATCGACAATGATGCATGTCTGACCCGAGTTTACCACGTCCAATGGCTTTTACTGCGTGTGGCCCCCAACATAAAAAACCCACTCTCTTCATATCTCAGCTGAATCAAGACCACCACAATTTGGGGATTTCTGGACTTTTGGGGAGCACTGCGTGGAAGTGGTGGATCGGAGCATATTTTTGTCACTGAACATTTTATGTTTTGCTTGCTCCATAGAACTTGTCCTGAAAATTTGACGGTTCTACCGTGAAATCTTACCTCCCCCATTAGTACCTACCTGCCTCAAAATGGTCCATTTTGGGGGACTTTAGGGATGTTACATGGCAATGGGGGCCCAGTCACTGAGAATTTTGCACTGATTAATTTAGATTTGTTTTGCCATCAGAAACAGTCGGGTACCTATAGTTTTCATGGAGCTTTTACGGGACACCCTGTACCTATAGCCAGAGATTTTCCGAAAAGCACATGCAGCGAGAGTTGAGAAATTGCTGAAGAATAACTTTTTCCAGGGCCATTTTATAAAAAATAAAATAATGGTAAATTGCACTTTTGTATGGGCATATTTTTCAAAGCTATAAATTTAGCTCTCGAAAGAGCTGTTCTCTGGGTTCTTGTGACACCGTCCCAACGTGACCCATCTCGTCCATCCCGTTGTGACCCGTTTCTGTCACATCTCGTCTCGTCCCATCGTGACCCATTTCGTCCCATTGGGACCAGTCGCATCCCGATATGACCCATCACATGCCGGCAAGACTCGTCATGGCCCGTTTTGTATCGGCGTATCCAGCTGTGACCCATTGCTTCCCAGACTGTCTGGAGTTTTCCCATGCAAAGGGACATGTTTCAGAGACGATCATGTCCCTTTGCGTGACCCATCTTTTAGTCAGTTTTCACAAAGTGTGTCGTATATGGGCAGCTTAAGTATCCCATTTTATCCCGTTACAACCAGTCACACCCCTTTGCAAGTTGCAACGTATGACCGTGATGGCAAACGTAAGAGCGATGAAAGGGTGAACACTGATCACACTGCTTAGTGCTTACAGTTGGAGAATGGAGGGAAGATATTAATTATTATTATTAATGCTCGATAGTCTGCCGTCAGACGACGCATACGAGCCAGAGACGAATCGAACGGTCCTAGCAAGCTAGAATACCCTCCGACCATCCCATGTATGTTGTCGAAAGACGGCTTTAATCCTGTACCAGACAAGACCACCATGAATAACGTGGAACAGACAAACTAACCATATCATTCTGTGGATGCTTCTGATGTGCTGCCTTCCTGAACCATGCTTGTTTATCTGATTTACTTCTCCTTCAAGTCACAAACTCACCCATCATCATTTATAAGGACTATTGTATGCCTCCTGCATGATTTAGTCAAACCTCTGTAGGAATGCTTTCTTACCTAGGTAACTTCCTAAACTCCCCTGAAATAAGAAGAGAAAAGAAAATTAATTACATTAGAATCAATCAACTAAAGAAATTTAAACCTGTTGAGTCAAGATCTTCCACATGTTTAAGTTCCACACTCTCGGTCATACCAAAATACCTTTTCAAACTCTCAAGTTACTTATTCTCGAGTATGACAGCCAGGCAATGGTACAACAACGATCCTCCCCCTGTGCTCATATCCAAGGTGTCTGCAGCCGAACCAAACACTTTTATATAAATTCCATCCTTCTTCCTTCATTCATTCCTTCTTTTATCATCATTCCAAGAATGATAATCACAATGCTGCACTGCTCTTCATTTACACCCATCTCATCCTGATGCCTGAAAAATAAATCTGTTTGAATTAAATTGATCTGATCACAGTGTTCAAACATAGCTTTCTTGTAAACCTTCCTCAATCCTTTTAATCTCCTTCAGCCTTCTCCACAATGAAACTCCTCTTGTATATCCTCATATTCGTGTCATTCTTTTATCCCTTTCTTCACCACCTCCTGTTTTTTCTCTTCTCTCATCATGCAAAGAATGTCTATATCGCCGACCTCCCATGCCCGAAAACTATTGAAATCTCATCGTCTATCAAGTACCTCTCCTCTACTTGTAGAAAATATGCAGCTGAAGGTAATATCTTTCCAATAACCATCGCAGCTATTCTTCCCCGTTCAACATCCAACCAGCTTTAAACTGAAATTCTGTAAATAAACCTCAAACAAGTGTAAGAATCAAAACTTCTAACATGCGTGTTTCATCTAGTGCAAACTTCAGCTCCTCATGCAACTACCATTCTTTGATCTAAAAGACCGAAGCATTAATGGTATGCCCCATCACCGATCATACACTCGCCGATCTTCTCTTCCATCCTTCTACGATCGCAAGATCACAGATAACCGCATGTTATCAACTGCACATCGTCAAGTTTCCCACTTGTCTGCCACCAATTCCTGAAATATTAAAGAATTGGGAAGAAACATATTACATCCCTTAAACATATCCGACCACACGGGAACTTCCGACGTGTCGGGACAAACGCGGGGTTCTGGTTCTCTTAGCCGCATCCCTCATCCTTTGCCCATTCATCCATCCAAGGGACTCATTGGCCGCCGGAGTCATCAGGACCCTGAGGAATAATCTGGAGGCGTCCCTTTGCCCGTTCACCTGTCCCAAGAGGTTGCTTGGCCGCCGGGACGGCATGCACAGCCAATCTCTTACCCGTTCACCTATCCAGGAGGCTAATTGGCCGCGAGATCAGCTGGCCCACCCTACCTCCATTTGCCTCAGGGCGTTGGTGACCGTGGTGGTGCCAAAATCTAATCAGTCACCAACGTACGTTGCCCCCCACCCACCCCTTGGCGGTGGAAAAATCTGTCCCGAGGACAGATACCAGATCGGGTGGGTGAATGGAGGGAAGATAAACGATACATTTTATTTTCACACCTGTTCTTTTGGTGAAGTGAAAAAAGCCTGCAAATGAGGTGTTGACTGTTGTGATCCAGCAGATTTGGGAACTCCGAATAAAAAATCAATTTTTTCCAGAGCACGATTTTTCCATGCAAAAAAAATTGATTAAAATCAAAAGAATCTGATTTAAAAAAATCGATTTTCCAGAAAAAATCAAAAAAATCAGCAACGGCAAATGAGGTTTCGGTCCGGAGGAAACCCAAACATTTTTTGCAAACTACCTACCTACCTACTTGTTTGAAGAAATTTTATTTCTTGACAACAAATTAGAAATATTCATGTGTGCCTGGTTCAAATATTTCAGGGTTACAAAGAAAAACACCTTAACAACAAAGATGGAGAACTGACGGTGTGGCTGATTCAAGTTGCTTGTGGGTATTTGCATTTGCACATATTTGCATCTGGGGACAATATTTCCTGCGCCATCTAATCTGCATGTAGGAAATGTTAGGTTGGGTGAGGTTAGGATAGGTTGAGACAGGTTAGGCGTGGATAGATTGAATGATCTGGTGTGGTTTGGTTGGCTTTAGCTGGCGTTTGGGCATTCGGAAATGGCGCGGGAATATAGTCCGCTGCGAATGTGTTGGATTTATGTTGGGTGGGGAAAGAGAAATTGTGCTAGTTCAGCACATTCCTCTTTCCCCAAATCCCCACCCAACACATACCTACCTATCCAACACATTCGCAGCTTGTGCGTGGTTTTGTCCGTCAAAAAAAAATTCGCGTGCTCAGTAGGTACCTACCTAGGTTCGTCATGTTTTGTGCGTTTCCCATCCCGATTTGCGAGAGTCAACTTTTTGCGACGAAGCCTGTGATGAGATCAAATTACCATCTCAAGAAAATGAAACCCAAATAAATAGCTGTCGTCATCAGTCCAAGGAAAACGGCTCTTTTGTTTAGCAGCCAGCAGGTTCTCCAACAATTGGATATGACATTGCATGTGGCAACAAATGTCTTTGGTACAAAATTCAGCCACTGACCGCATGGAGATCACGTCAAATTGTCCCATTGAGGAAATTTGACTTTGCCCGAGCGCGCTTGCGAGCCTTCACGCCGTCATTGACTGTCAAGAGCTCTCACAACCAAGTGTGAAAAACAGAGATTTTATAAACTGAATATGGTGTAAATTTTATTTCTCAGGTGTGAAGTCTGTTTTGTTTTGTTTTTTATTTACATTTAATAAATAGACACAAAGATGTTCCATGTATGCATGTAGGTAGGTAGGACACACACATTTGCGAAGGCATTCAAATATCGAATATTTCAATTGGAAACACCCTTACCATTTCCGAAGAGATCCGTCTACCTCCGCCTTGTAAGTATGGTCAGTCAGACACCGTATACTAAAAAGTATTAATTGGCTTTAGTATTTAAAGTCAATGCTTTTTTAAAAATCAGAGGTAATGTGCTAACAGAACTCCCGCCAGAGGTTGAGCCGTCATGTTCCCAGTCAAATAGACACGCAAATGAATTATGACAATCGGCAAATTATTGTTCACTCCAACTCTTATTCTGGCTCTTTCGTTCCTGACACCATCCGACTTTGGAACAGGCTTCCCAGTGAGTTGACTGTGTTGCCTAATTCAGATGCCTTCCGGCGTGGAGCATCCGACTTCATTGCCAAAAACCGGAGAACCGGACGCCTGATCTCTGAAAAGTTGGAAATTCACGCGCCCGGCGCCACGTGGCTTCTAGCTGTTTGTGCCGTGCTCACTCTTGGTTTCGGAAGACGCCGAGGACCGGTGTGTGTCGTAGAACACGGACCACACAAAAAAAATTCATTATTGCAAGTGTATTCGAACAAATATAGGTACTTTGGCTACCGGACGGGCAACAAAGTGTGCGCAGTGTTGCCAGATGATTTTTTAAAAACCCGCAAGATTTTTGTGAAAAACCCGCGGAAAAACTGCAAGAAATTTCAGAAAATAGCCAAAAACCGCGTGCTGCAAAAACACACAATTGCGGGAAATCTGACATTCCACCCAATTTCTGAAATGAAAGGTTCGTGAGACGTGACAACAGAACCGACACCAAACACAGTGGGGTTATTGTGGTGAATGAAATAAATTTCCTCAAATTCAAAAAAAATTCCACAAAAAATTGCCGAAGTTTTTGAAAATTTAAAAGATTTCTCCAACACATTGACACCCATCCCGCAAAAAAAGTTTTCCACCTCTGCCCATACAAAATTTTCTCGATGTTTGGAAATCTATGCATCCACATCTTGCAGCAGGTAGGTATTTATTGCATGCAAAAAATCAGCGAGTCATGTCGAATTTCACCAGCAAAGCAAGTCAATTTTTGGCAGTCAATGCTGCTTTTTTTCTGCCGTTGTTCAAATGAAATGCAATTTGTGGAATGCGATTCGCGAAGAACGAATGAATGATCAAAATCATGAATCCAACCAACTCTGAGAAAGTCAGTGGATGAATTGAATTTTTACATGGACCACTTTGTTTCAAAACAAGAAAAAAAAAATCGAAAAACCACCAAAAATCGAAATCAAAAACAAAAACTTCTGCCGGAAAAAAACCGGAAAACCACAAACTGCGAAGCCGAACAACGGTGATCCCTGAAAACCGGACAGCCGGACAGGACTGCCGGACAGGACCACGGGACCGACCCGGACGGGTTAGGTTAGATTAAGTTAGGATAGTCTATCTTAACCTAATCTAACCTAACCTAACCTGTCCGGGTCGGTCCGGCGGTCCTTTCTGCCTGTCCGGCGGTCCTTTCTGCCTGTCCGGCAGTCCTGTCCGGCTGTCCGGTTTTCAGGGACCACCACGAACAACTGAACCAGCGAAAAACCGCAACCCGCGAAACCCAAAATTTTCCCGCGGGGAAGCTCAAAAACTGGCGGAAATTGCCGTTGGTCAAATGCGACTTGTGAATCATGAATGAATGAAAAGATTTTGTCATGATTTTGTCAAATCAACTGAGACAGTCAATTCAATGAATCGAATTTTTCCGCGCAATTTTTTTTTTTAATAAAATAAAAATTGTGTTCCACTTCCAAAACAATAAAAAATCGAAAAATCCACCAAAAACTGGCAAAAAAAGGAAACCAAGAAACAAAAAAAATCTGCCGGAAAAACAAGCAGAAAAACCGCGAACTGCGGAACCGAACCCGCGAAAAAACCGCAACCCACGAAACCCAAATTTTTTCCGCGGGGAAGCTCAAAAACCAGCGGAATTTCGCGGGAAAACCCGCGATCTGGCAAGTGGCGTGGCAACACTGTGCGCGTCAAAAAAAATAACAAAAAGTCTGTCACTGTGTGAAGTCGAAGGGGTCCTTCTCAAACGCGGAATTCGTGGAATCTGCGAACTGAGACTGCAGTGCGAATCAAAACACCCAAACTTCGAAACCAAACTGCCCTGATCAAATCCAATCCAACCGAACCAAACCAAACCCTGTTAAACCTGACTCAACCCAACCTGACCTGCGGTTCCGCGCAATTCGCTTGTTTTGCTAACCGCCATGTCTCCACAGTTCCGCACAGTGTTGCCAGATCATTTTTTCAAAACCCGCGCGATTTTTTCTGAAAACAAGCGGAAAAACCGCGCTCGATTTTCTTCTGAAAACCAGCGGAAAACCCGCGGAAAATTTCCAAAAACCGCCGAAAAACCGCAGTTCTTTCTCGCAACAGATCGGAAATGACGCACAAATGTGAACATCTTTTCTTGGAGCCAGTTCAATCTCATCGGAAAAGGGAAAAACCAGGCCAAACAGGAACACCGAAAAAGCTGAAATTCGCCCAATCGACTGTTGAAGGGATGAAAAAATGGTCAAAATATTTCTGCCACAAAACCAGCGGAAAAACCGCGGAAATGACGGCGAACCAGCGAAAATCCCGCAACCCGCGGAAGTCAAAATTTTCCCGCGAGGAACCTCAAAAACAAGCGGAATCTTGCGGGAAAACCCGCGATCTGGCAACACTGGTTCCGCACCCGCATTTCAGTTCGTCCCAAGTTCCCAAGTCGAAGTGGTCAAACAGCAAAATTTTTGCAGCAATACCAATGTCGAAGTTTTCGATAACAACCAAAGCTTCCCAAATTTCACAATTTATTGCGCATTTTTTTATTTTCTGTTTTCCCCACAAGTTTCTCTGCATCCCACAACAAAATACTCCTTCCTTCTCTCCCGAAAGTTATTTCCGCACGAACTTGACACATTTACAAGGTTTACAAGGATTTTTGGCCACCTTATTTCACAGATGATAAAAATAAATGACTAAAAAACCGACGGTTGTGTTTTGCGGTCACACATTTGCAATTGGGCAAGTCAGATGCAGAGTCAGCCAAGTCATTTTTTGCGATATTGAGTATTTGGTATTTTTGGAAAGGTCTTTTTAAGCTGCAGAAATTTTTATTCTTTCAAAATTTTGCAAAAATCAGCAAAATTGCTGAAAAATGGTCTAAAATGAGCAATTTCTGCAAAATTCCCATGTCAGAGGTAAATGCAGCCAATAAATAAGGGACTTGGACGGATTGACCAGAACGGATAAACTCTGATCGGGAAATTGCAGATGCAGCCAACTCAATATCACGGAATTGGATGGATTGACTAAAAACGCAAAAGTTCTTTTCGGGAAATTGCAGATGCAGCCAACTCCATTTCAAGGGAAACGGGGACATCAAAGTGGTAGGTACTATAGCCGTCACGTGTCCTTTGGACACGCCAGGCAAAACAACAGTGTGATGTTAGGTAATACAAATTTC